>OY294036.1:35130898-35435283 GCA_958510855.1 Rhagonycha lutea
TCAATTCAAAAATTTAATTTAAATAGCAGTAGACAGTTTTCATTATATAATTAATAAAATTTTTATGTTCACAAAAATAACAGAAGAAGTTACTAAAGCATGTAGAAGTTTTAATATCAAAAATTCAATAGTAAATAAAAAAAATTAGAGACTAACGTGATGTGAAAATCAGATCAATCAACGTTTTTCATGCTTCTGAAAACTCCTGTTTACTTTCCTCGAATGGCAATTCGACATCGATTCAGTGACCCATAAAGCACTTTACCTACCCGTATAAAATATTAATTATGTTCCTATATTTATCACTTCTATTGCCTACAAATATTTCTTAGGCATTTTCATTAAGAAATCTAAAAAAAATTGCAAATTATTTTGACAAATATATACAAAAGATTTGACTCTTTAATGTAACTTCGTAGTCAAACAAAACACTTTTTATTTTTATGATTGAAAATCTTTACTTTAAAAGAAGCAATAATTACTTCCTAATTGAATTTTCGCCAAGTTCTCCTTTGAAAAATATGCCTGGGTTTCGTTATTAAAAAGCTTTTACTGGTAATGATCAAGAGCATATTGTTTATTAGAATTACTTTAATCTATGGAATGGAAAATTGCTATAAAATTTGCTAAATTTTGCACTCTTATGCACAAAAATAAAACATTGACTATATAGAATATCGATAGCATCATCTAATGAAAAAGACGCTTCAAATTGTCAATCAACGACAAACTTTCAAAACATTTTCTGCCATGGAATGACAAGCTAATTATAGCTTGTTATTTTACTGTTCAATGACTAACGAGTGTCGTTGTCACTATACGTATTGAAATAACCACTCATTTCAGTATCACACAATTTTTTGTTATTAATTACCACATTTATTTGAATTAATAGAAAAAAAATTGCTAATGATGGAACGAAAAAAATTAACAGAGTTGTATATTACGTGAATTCTCTCTCAGGTAAATATTTGATTATTTGAACAGCAGAAAAGTTTTGTAATGCAAACACTTTGTATTGTATTAAGTGTCTATTGCTTCATGTATTAAGGTTACTTGTTAGAAGTTATTTCATTTGCAAAGCAATTCAAAATATCCCTCGACGCTTGACAAAACAGCAATTCACGTAGATGTTAAAATTAACAGCTAAATACGCTTGAACTTTAATTCCCATTAGTGTGTTTACTTATATGGATAACAATAACAACAAAACTGCTTGATCTGTCCTATGTAAATATAGACACTCATATAAGTTGAAAGCTCTAGAGTGAGTTATAATCACTATACACTAACAATACATACCTAAATATGAACATAGTTTTAACTTTGAGTATGCACTACATTATATTTGATTATTTCTTAGTTTTCTATAGTAAAATGGATTTCCTCTAGCCTTGAACCTTTTTCACTAGGGTACATACGAACATTTCAATATCATAAATTTCACCTAGCTCGTGAAGAACTTCACGAATCTTCGTTTAATCAGCGATTACGAAAGCACGATATTATGTGTAATCTTGGTAATACTGATTTTCCAAAGGCTAATGAACACTTCTCTTATAAAACCACAATCTTTTATGGAAAATTTAACAGAATACATTGTATAAATGTGTATTTATTTTCAAATTAAAATAACTGACATTGTTAGGATATGAGCATCCAATTTCGTGAATTCCAATTTTACCACAGTTACAAATTGTAACGTGAATTAGTAAGTAGTTGTATTGTATTGTTAAATTTAATGTGGAGGCCACTCATTTTAGATTAATTTGTATGGTTAACTCTATAATATGCAAATGTTGCCGAAAAGTAATTAATAAGTATTTCTTGGATAATTATGTCAATGCAGTATTCATACTCTAAATCTTGTGTTTGTAATATCTTCTCGGAAACTTCTTTCGTTCGTTTCCAACGCGATTTATTCTTCTGCTTGATTTTGATGTTCAGAGAAAATATAAAATTGGTGCAAAATATTCGTCCTAATAGATCCTTGCATTATGAATCTTGCACCTACAAGATTTTTCCATTCGTCTTGTGAAAACCCCATTTCGCTACCTTAATAGGAAACGAATATCCCAAAATTAATGTTTAAGACATCAAGGAAGTGACGTAACATTTTACATATCTATATGAAATTCCTACAAAAGTAAAAGACGTTTATCAAATTTTTAATTACTAAATTTAATTTTAATTCAATATAATAACAATAATAATAATAATTCATTTACTATCGTTATCATAATATCCACTAAAAACACATCGTGGATGTTACCGGCAATCAGTGCATTTTTCAATTACTTCAATTTGCGCTTATTTATGATGACAAAAAAGTATTTTAATTTGTTTAAAATATTGGAAAATTATCCTCTCAGAATCTATAGTACTTTATGCTTTAATTAAAACATATACCATGCAAACATAATAATATGACTAATTGAAAATATTTAAATACGAAGTATATAGTAAATTCAATTAAACGGAATATAGATATTCATCTGGAAGTAACAAATTTATGTTGTTACCTAGCATTTGATGTAATTTTATATCATAAATCAGTCTAATATGCAATTGTTACACATATTTAGGTTGCCTAAATCGTATCATCCATTTACTAGGCAGTTCGATATGGCCAACCTTCCCTATTTGCAGTAATAATTTGTATTAATTAAAAATGGCTGTTGTTCCATATTCATAGTAGTGCGCATAAACATTCTCAAAGCGATCTGCGAAAAGCTCTCCATTCCAACACCAAATATCTCGATTGAAAGTGTTGTAGATTTGTTCGTTTTGACATTTTATAATTGCATAATTGACATTTTGTATGAGATGTTTTAGACCCCATGATAAGTAACCTCCATCTCCATGGTAATAATGAAAGGTTTCCTCAAGCAGATATATCCTCAAATATTTGGGACATACGCTTCGATCATATATATTTCATAGATACCAAGTACCCTTCCAGGCAGTGAAACAACATCGTTACGATTTGACAATTTCTAGCTATCTTTGTTAAACACTATAGTTTGCAATCTTGTATCTCTCTCACATCTCAGAAACCGACGAATCAACGAATCAACATTCGTTTAAATTTTTGGTTATAGCAAATACTTAATAATAAACAGAAGTGCCAAATGTCAAATAGAAAATGGGCAGAGCCGTCGTTTCGAGATGTGAGAGAGATACAAGATTGCAAACTATAGTGTTTAACAAAGATAGCTAGAAATTGTTAAATCGTAACGATGTCGATTCACTACCTGCAATGCATTAAGATAGGGCACTTGGTATCTATGAAATATATATGATCGAAGGACATACGAATGTTTTTAACTTTGTCCTGTTTACTTAATTTATTTGAGCAGATCGCGGGATTCTTCAATCTGATATTCCCCTAAACTAAATTTTTCGCAATAGCAATAATCTAAACTAGTATAGCTTATAGCGGAATAATAATTAATTTAAACATTGCTGTCGTATAAAATGCATCAATCTAGAAGTACCATTTTAATGGACCATATTCAAAATGTACAAACCACTTTGTTTGGAGTCATAAAAGAAGATACTATAAATGTCAGCACTTTTATTGTAAGAATTTTTTTATTAAGTCATAAATCGTATAGTGAAAAATCGGATTATAAGAAAACTCGGTACATATAATAAAGTGTTGTTATAATCTATAAAAATAAAATATAATCCATTTTATATTAAATAAAATAGAATATGAACAAAAAAAAGTCAACTAATTTTAAACCGAAACATTTATTACAAAACTATTATTAGCAGCATTGGTAACGTATTAGCTTAACCTCAACCCCACATTTCGAGTACTGTAACTATATTTAAGGAAGAATAGCTGTTTTTGATTTATTATTTAAAATACTATAATACGTATACATGAAAAATCAATTGAAAAGTAAAGCATTGTATAATTTTGTTGGCGTATAAATATTACATAAGCTGCTTTCGTGTTCATCTTACCTGTTTTGGGGTCAAGCACACTTTACTTATATTGTTATATAGATTTTTGGAAATATAACTAAAAACTAAAATTATACTTTATCAAACTTTACAAAATGTTATTATTAAGTAGGTACTTATAAGTTCTACCATGAAATGTTTGAGAAGAACTAACTATTGGTTATTTTACTATATCCACTTTCAAAAAAACACTGGAATATTTTATACATTTAAATTTTATGATGTTTTCATTCATTAATGAATGTAACTTCTGCGCTACGTGATGGGATTATTTAAATATCTTTCAACTATGTATTCATCTAAAGCTTTTTCAATATGCACAAATTTTTATTTCACTTTTCGTTTTCTGCCATCATCTCAAATACAACTTTATTTTGCACTTCCCTGGGGGCCTGTAACATGAAATAGAATTTCTTCAATGTTACCCACCATAACAGATACAATCAAATCTCGTAGCTCAGTCACATGTCAATAACACACACGTCAAACAGGGTCAACGGTATCAATATAAAATATTGGCAAAGAACTCACAGCATCATGCTGTTGAAAAAATTGGATCAGTAGGTATTTGTAGAGGAAAACACAAATCTAAGAAAAATATTAAAGCTTATTAAAGTACGATTTTTTATTAAAGCTTTATGGAAGGCTAATAGAGAATTGAAAAGATTTTGTATTAGTTTATTAGTACTACAATTTCATCCTTGCTACTTTCTAGCACAGTCGAGATTTGCTTTTATCTTCACAAATATTTAAAAATATTTAATTTAAAATTTTTCATCAGAAGTATTTTATTTTCGAAATGCAAGTTAATCGCGACTTTGTATTATGTACTTACATTTTAAAATGATATTGGTTCTGGCAAAAAAAGACGATGATATATCCACGCTGAAATTTTGGAAAAGCTCACAATGTAAACGCTGTTTAAATCCGTGTAAAATCTGACATTATTATTCGAAAAATTGAATAAATATAATCTAAAACTTGTGTACTAACTAGAAATTTCATGTAACTATTGAAAATTTACTTTTTGCCACAAAAAGAGTCATGCATTGTTGAATGATGATTGGATTGACTAACCATGCATTTATATTTACATGTAGATACAAACTGGTTATTTTTCCTTTTATATTTTTATGTTCATTGATTATATCGAAAGAACATTACGAGTTACATAATTAATAATTCTCTTTTAATACTATTCATTAAAAATAATTTAAATATAGTAGCTAATATCTACTGCTTTTAAAACACTTCATTAAATATTAAATGTGAAGCATCAGCTGTAATAAAATTCTTTTAGTGAATATTAACTACATCAATAATTATTATTATTTATTTATTTACTTAATTTAATTAATTATATTTAAAAATGAAATCATTTTCAACGTTAAAAAAATATAAAAATAGATAATATAATTTTATCTATATTTATTAAACTATTTAATACATCAACTTCTGCCCAAATAATAATTTCATATAAGATGTTAAAATATTGTAGTACTTTGCTGCAGCTGAACTACAATAAGAACAAGTTAATCCAGCTGCCAGACGGTTTCCATTCTTTCTAATCCAACCAGGATTAAAATAATATCCACTACTGTTATTAACTTTATTTAGAAAAGAAATTAAAACAATTTGGGACTAATCTGACAAAAAACTTTATACGCGAAAACGTTTACTAAGAAATTTTATGAGTATCGTAAAATCTTTGTATAAAATTTGTATAGCTGCAATTCTTTAATGAGGAACTATAATATGGCATGTAGGTAATGCATACAATATAATAATATACAGCTTTTTATACAGCACAGTGGACATTTAAAATTAAGCTTTTAGCTTTTGATGTCAGGATTAGTTTCACTGTGAAAGTAAAATACTTCCGTTCAAGTACACAGAAATTTATTTAAATTACGTTTTTTATTTAAAATTCTGTGCCACAGTATACAGCTGAATTAATATTGACAAAAGCTTTAATCAGTATCTCAGGAAAATGTTTTTACAACACTGCACCTACATAATGAAATATACTTTATAATAATAACGAATAATAAAAATTTTTTAAATTTTGAAGTCAATGAAATAATTTTAATAAAAAGTAATTATATTCTCACACTGAAATAAATTGGTTGTATTCCAAACAACGCTAACACAACGTTTTGCACTTCAAATTGTGCAGTTTCTAGACCCAAATTGTGTACCTTTTAAGTTTAGTGGTTGTTATCTAGAAATATCTTTGTAACTAAAAATTTGTGCCAAACAAATTCGTGTTTAAATTCTTGAAATAAAATAAAATTGTGGTACAACATGTTGCCAGAATGATTTTTTAATCTTATAATCTTATATGAAATAGCCAAATAGAATAATTTGCTAAAATACTCCTCCTCTCTGTTATTTATAGGGGCGCCAGTGATTCGTGCTCATTTATTTTTATTACCAACCAACAAAGTTTACTAACCTAAACAAAATTTACCACCTAGGAAATAGACAATTGAAATCGAATGATCCAACCCCAAATTTTCCAAATTAATAAAACCGTTTTCAAAAAATAAAATCAATCGTTTAATATTTTGAATCATTGTATACCTCGACTAGCCCGGTTATCTTATCGTCCATACGACGGACGGTTCTCATGCGACCTTGCACAATTCCGAAATAATTATTTCGCAATTTAATAAAATTAATTTTATGAAAATAATGCAAAATTCTTCCTTTTGCAAAAAAAAAGCTAAAAAGAAATAAAACATACAGACCCTTATAAAAATTTTCTTTTTTATTCTCCAAATTTTACAACTTTTGAAAAAATTCTCGTGGCAATAATACCGTAAGTCCCTCGCGAGTTTCCTTATTCACTTTCCGACCTTATCTCAGCTTTCTAAACTCCAGCAATTTGAAGATATTACAAAATAATAAAAAAATTTACAATCCAAAAAAATACGACTAAGTCTTTTCATCCAAAAATAATATGACATCAAAAATCTGCTTTGTAACAATTCCTTTATAGTGAGGTCCAATTCAGAACAACCACATCAATCAAACTAAACAGATGGCTAAAGGCAGCCTGAGGTTACCTATGTCAGCTAGAAAGTTTGAGCTTGAAATCAAAATTCAATAAAGCATGTTAGTTATTTAAACATAATATTATAATTAAGAACTATTCAATTGCATTAACTAAAATCAAAAATTTATTAAAGTTAATTACCACTTCCAGTGGTTTTGTACAGTGCAGGATGTACATCACAGCCCAACGAAATCAATATGCCAGAAGTCAGGTTAACTGAAATTTTCAATTATCATTGAAAATTTAATGAATAAAAGAAAAATCAAGGAGAGTCTTAATTTTAGGAAAATGAACCCGCCCCCCCCCCAAAAAAAGGTATGAGGGCGTAAAAGTTTAACTTGCTAACTGCATAACGAGAACGAAGTTGTTCGAGTTATTTTTGTGTACTAAACAGAGCGGGAAACTAGCCATTTTGGGGCGCATCTCGAATTTTAGCCAAAATTAGTGTGTTTCGCAAGTCTAAAGTACGAATTTGTGATGAATGGCTAAATTGCAAGTAGCGGTACTGTTCCGACAGTTTTGGAAATTCAAATGTGAGCAGAAATTTTATACTTACCAGGTGAAAAATTTTCTTTAAGCTATGTATACTTATCACAAAGATAAACCACCAACGTTCAAGATTAACTGGAGCAATTTTTTTGAATCCGTAGTAAAAGGAAAATTTCGTTTTGGAAATTATTACTTTTTTGATGTTTTTGTCTGTAAATTGTTTTCTACCATTTCTAAAACTCATATGATGTAGAATTGAGGTTATATCGTTAACTTATTTGAGACAGAAAATTTTAATAAATTTATTATTTATTAATTTCACTAAAATGAAGCAGTTTTATTTGAATTCGATAACACAAGATCAGTAGCCTTTCACAAGAGATCTCATGCAACTGAAGGAACCACTGAGCTTAGGTAACAATCATATATTTTTTATCTGCTTTGACCTCACAGCTTCCTCTTATTTTTCAGAATTTTAAACATTTTGAAAATTAAAAAAATTTTAATATAGCAAGAATTAATTTTATTATAATTTAATTATGTTGAATATCTTCAGGCGCGAAAAAATTGCTTTCAATCGATAGAGACTATCTACAATAATTATTTTCTAGAATTGTGCACAATTTTTCTTTAAAAGAGGGGATTTTAAATGTACTCAAAAGTTGGGCTTTCATTTTAATAATAATAACTGTTATTTTCGAATAATTATGATAAAATATTGCTATTTTATTGTATAATAAAAATTTCATCTTTGCAATTAGGTTTTGTCACTACTAAGTGAGTGAAGTTCCTTGGGTAGCGTAACTAAGAGATAATTACACGTACGCTAGCTTACGGAACCATCTAGTTTTGCTTATTTGGTGAGCATCTAAAGCACTTAATTTGTTGACTGAATGCTTTCTAAAGCAATAAAGCCGCTTGCTAAAGTGCATGTACAATAATAGTAGCAAGTGTAACAACTTCTTGATTATAAACATTAAAGTATGTGTTTATGTTGATTATAACACAAAAAGAATTAATTAATACGCTCAAGATTACAAATACTTGAATATGTATGGTTTCTAAGTTTCTCTATATGCTTATTACATTTTTAAACACTCATTAAAATATTTTTAATAGTCAGTGTCTAAATTTTTGCAAAATAAATAAGACAACTTTATAATATTCCATTTGCAGTCTCAACCTTTGGGGAATTCAGCTCAGATCGAGTGAGACTAATTGAAGTTTGTAAGTGATTTATTTTCTACATAATTGATTCTTGTCGACTATATTTCTTTGTCGAACTTTATTTTGTTATAAAATAAAAGGTGCTGGAAAAGCAGGAATTATATTAAGGTGTACGAGGACGTCATGTATTTATGCTATCACTTACGATTTAATCTAATTAATTGAAATTTCAAAATACAATAATGGTATAAGTAGTTGGCGTAGTGAATCGAATTGGGCTTAAAACTGTAAGTTTACCATTTTATTATACCTGGTAGAACATACAAATCGTTTTACTAAAAATTCTTTAAATCATTTGTTAAGAGGCTAAAAAATATCCCTGGCTTTAAGATATCTCTGAAAGACAACTTTAAAGCTTCAAACAGATTCTTCTTGATAAGTTTGCAAATTAACTTTTCAACATTGCAAAATTCTGAAATATCGTAAAGAAAACAATAGAGGAAAGTGACCAAATATGGAATACCATTTTGTTTTTGTGGCATAAAAAAAAACTATCATGAATTAAATGCAAATTTAATTATAAACACAGTCAGTCATACATTTTGGCTTATCTTAGTCATAGTCTTGTGTTTTAATATTAATCAACAAATTTTTTTTATTTAAAAATCTAAATTAACATAATAGTAGCTATTTATGGAATAGACCCCCAAATATGGAATAGGGAAATAAGAACCAAGTTTCTTTTACAAAAATTAACAAAAACAGTAACGTCTTTTTATAACGGATCTTGAGACTTTGGTCAAAAATAAAAGTAACTTATTCCGTTAAAATTAACTTATTCTACTGCAAAAATCACACACCACCCACACTATCGTCACCAACAGGCGCCCATTCCTTACATAAGATTTCTATATAATTTTCCCTATTCCATATTTGGAACTAAGCTCACTTAAGAATAATGTTTTTTTATTGAAAGCCAGGTTATATTTTCTTGAAAAGTAACATCCGTAATGTTATCAGTCATCCTTCTGCATGCTTATAAATGTAGAGTAATTAACAAATTACTAATACTTACGTTATAGATCAAAATTTGCATCACTAACAATAAAGTTTCGCAAGTGCGTACAAAGAATAATGTCCCGCCATGTGGTTATTAATGGTAATAGAGCGTTGTAAAGTTTGGGGTGGTCAACTACTCTTACTAGGTTCTCATTTATCCTAGTAATGGCTAAATAGAGGCAGTGGTTTCGAAAATTTAATGGTATTCCACATTAGGCGCCTATTCCATATTTGGTCACTTTCCTCTATCTATTGTACGAATTATTAATCCATAATTTTTGTAATTAATTATTATATTTATTTGAGCTAATATTAAACTTTTTCCTAATCTCTTTCATTGTTTAAAGGACAGTACGTAATAATTAACACCAGGAGTTCACAGAAAAATTTAAAAGATTATTTATCTAACATGAACAAAAATATAACGAAATTACTAGATTATCATACCAACAGGAAGTCGTTTTCGATGTAATTTTCTGATGGAAATGATAAGGTTCCAATGAAGTAATTCATTTAAAATTGAAATTGTAATACCAAAATATGACATTCTCCTTCAAACGTATAATGTAATCTAAGAGTAAAATTATATTAATTTTGGATGCGTTCATCAGACCAAAACTTATGACTAACTACTTTACAATGAAATTAGATTATAAGTAGCTTTTCCTCAGTAAATCAATATTACCTATAACGTTTTAATATCATAATATTTTGACGAATTTTAATAGAATTTAACTTCTTTGGGGTCGATCAGAAGTGAGTGCGAACTGTCGAAGAGTATTTCGACGTTTTAGCACCGATAAAACTATGATAATAATAATTATAACATAAAGTTAATTTTTGCTTGGAATAAGAAGTTACACAAAATGTAGCTAAATTTATTTTATATTCCGGTTGGATATAAAATTTAAATTTTATCTTCGGTGCACATATTATTCTGTTTGTATGGCAAAACAGTAATGCAACATATCAACATTATACTATATGGATTTCCATAGAAATAGCATCAGAAAATGTAATAAAATTTTATTAGTATAGATACAACAATTATAACAGTTTTATTTTTAAAACTTGCATATTCGATATTGTAATATTATATACATTGTATTAATTTTTGTATTAGGGGTATATCGTTGTATTTGCTTTAATTAATATCTTTGAATCAATAATTTTACATCTGTTATATAGACTATGCAATCAAAAATATTCCATTAACAAATTAACTACTTTTGTATACTAATTGAACATAAATATACACAGTTGGATTGAGTAAAGTATACATTTAAAAAAAGGCGACATCAGAAACAATAATGCAATTTCTGTACCTATTATAATTTTCATGTATAATATGAAATTGGTCTTATCTGTAATATAAAATTTTGAATAGAGAATTTATACAGGTTATTGTTAGAATACCAATTGTCTTCATAATATATAATATTATATAAAATATTGTCTTCTAATAGCCTCCATTAATTTTCCTATTTTGTTCTAGATATCTTCAACCGTACCATCTTTGAATATTCTGTAAGTAAAAATAAATTGCATTAATATAATATTACTAGTAATAATACAGTTGATAGTGTTTTGGATAAATAATTTAGTGATATTGGCAATATTGTAGAGAAATTTTAGCTAATATTTTTATTATTTATGTATACGTGAACAACATCCTAACTGCTCCTCCTGACGCTTCACTTCCGAGGATTGCGATCATACATTAGAATTCACATTAAAAAACTTAATTGTGTAATTACAATAGAGAAAAACTGTTCAAATAAAACTTGCACAACTTTTTCAATACTTTTTATGGAATTCATTTTTAAGGTACAAAAAAAATCGTATTTTTTACTTACGTATACCTTTTTTGTTTCGCTTGAACTGGATGGAAAAAAAGTTCGCAATACATCATGGAAACTACTCTCAATATGTAAATATCTGCAAAATGGAAATAACATAAATATAAGTAAAGGGGACTAGGACTAACTGTTACAAGGGTAATTTGTTGTACCACCCACCCATTCTTGCTAGCCCATGTGTGGCAGACTGTTAACACTCATGCAGCTGATACATTAGCCATAATAAGTGGATGAAAATTGTTAAACAATAACATCCGTGGTCTAATAGTTATGTTTTCATGATTTTGATATGCAAAGCAAAATTTGTTTGTATTATAGGTAGGTACTATTAATTTCTTATTTTTTCCAGAACACTAAATACGATTGAAAAATTGACAGGGGTATATTTGAAATAAATTGATATATTTTAAATAATAATTAGTACTAAAGTATTTATTAAAAAGGGATACAAAACTAATCACTTGTGATAAGTTGTTACATTTTATCCGGGGTAAATTCATTCTGGTCGCTATTAGTCTCACATTTACTAAAATGAAATTTTCTAGTTTATTTTCTTTTCCAATTATTTTGATATTATGTTGATCAATTTATCGAAAGAAAAAGAAGGAAAGCATAAGAATTTCTCGAGTTTACGGAACCTTCACAATCCGCAAAATTTTGCAAGAAACCTCATAACGTCATAACTGTCACTTTAATATGAAATTTATTAAATTGTTTATTATAATTTATAAACTTTTATAGCTTATTAAATTAAATTCATAATAAAATTCTTTGTTTTCTGTCAAAAAAGCAATATCAAGCAAACCATTTACAGAAAAATAGAAAACTATAACAGTCACAAAATTCTTCAATTGGGGGGGCTGGAGTAGGTAATGATAAATTTTGTATTTGTTTTCCGCTGCTGTCGGGACGTCCCTTTAACAGGCGGCAGTCGTAGTCTTTTTCTGCAGATAAAGGAAAACAGCTTGTAATTGACATAAAAGTTATGGTGTTAGTTTTCTAAAATTTAATTACAGTAGAACCTCGGTTAACCGCCACTCGTTTATCCGCCACTTCTCGGAAATTCACTCTGCTATCCGCAGGGTATCTGTAACAGAAGTGGGAGGAAGCTTACATCATCTCATAACCAGGTGCATCTACTGCTTGTAGATATGATTTCTTATCACGTTGCAAATATCGAGTTTATATTATGTACCTTGTATTTGAACAAAAGTTTTGTTGTTTTTAAATAATAGATACACTACTTCCCAAATTAATTTGATAACAATTTTAAATTGTATGTACAAGTGAGGTAATGTTTGAAAGTTGATTTTAATTTATTTACTCATCAATTTACAATGTTTTTTTCAATTTGTTTCAATTCAAAAAATTTAATTTGTAATGGTCTAAAAATATTTTATTGCATTGTTAAACAACACGGGCGAAGGAAGTTTTATTTGTAAAACAAAAAAAATATTGTACGTTGTTATTATAATCGAGAATAATTATGTGTAATACAACACTCGCTGACTATGAATAAATTATATGCTTGATATTTATTACAATCTCGGTTTCACTCGTTTATCCGCACATTCGTTTATCCGCCAGCAAATGGGTCCCGTTGGTGGCGGATAATCGGGGGCTTACTGTAGTTAAATATCAAATATAATATAATCTTTTTGATGTTTTAACTAAAAATTAATTTTGGAGGTTGGCAGAAAAAATACCATGTTTTAATCGGAACAACCATGTAGTTATTGTTTTGTAACGAGCAAAAGTGTTATTTTTGTAGCTAATCTGTATTTTGACGGACGACGCGATGGAAAGGAGTCCGGCAATCACCAGAAGAACCACAAAAATCATATTTGTTCCGAATAAAATCGAATAATATTTTTTCTTCTAACTTCCAAAACTATTAATTACAAAAAATAATTGAATTTTAAAGTGTAAACCTTAGTCTGCATGCACTCGACAATGGTGCAGTTGTGGACAAATGAGAAATTTACACAAAAATTTAAAATAAAGAGAGAATTTTGCTTTTGCCAAATGTTTTTATTATACCTATATTAAATTTAGTAAGAATGGCCATACAAGAAAGTAATTCTGAAAGGCTTCCAAAAATTTGTCTCCCCATGCACCCTTTCGCTCCTCTATATTGACGGAAATCATTAAAAATGACTTATTTTCATTTTATAAATTAATTTTGCAACTCGAGAATTGCTGTAAGATAATTGCTTTTTTTATAGCTTTTGTTTTACATATTATCGGAAAGGATATAAGTTTCTATTTAAGATTTTAAACTTGATGGATGTGAACATGACATTTAAAAATTTAAAATTGCGTTTTTGAAATATATTAATTTTACATCTTAGTAAATCGACTGTCGTATTTTTCTATTTACCCTTTTTATTGGTTTTAGATATATTTTGGATGTAAACTTTTTTAATTATTTCAGAAACCGTTTCAGATGAGCTGTGACTTAAAATTACCTCAAATGGAAATAATCTTAAGGATTAGCCTTAAACCGTGCCCAATTTTGTACTTCGTAGGCCATTATTTGTCTATAAACAAAAGTCAACAAAAGTGTAATTTAAATAATATATATTTTCAATGGCAAAAAAATTATATCCAAAACAAACATAAAATTAAAAATAGTATATGTTCTCTTTTATTCGTAATTCAACAAAAATGGCATTTACTATTTTCCTATTAATGAGGACCACTTGCACATATTCCGAACTAAAAGAAAAACTACTACAGTTTTTAAGTTGTTACCTTTTTATCCCCTCAGTTTTCCCAGTGTAAATCAGATAAGACCAGCGTGACTGGATTAATTGTCAATGGGGTCGAAACATGTAATGTATTAATGCTTGTCTTGCTAAGTTTTAAGTTGATTACCAATTCTGGATACAATCCTGTCTATATATTTATTGATTTTGTTGTTGTTCTTTGTAAAAACCCACATCTGAATCTCAACAATATTTTGATTAGAATTCAAGCAACAATATTATTATTAAATTTGTATTTTTAAAAAATTCGAATTTAAAACTACCCGATGTTGAAATGCCTAAGTTAAAATTCAAATATACTATACTGAAAAATTCTTCTTGTTTGTTAGTTTGAAGCAAGGACAAACAAATTTAGCTGTCTGCATTGTGCAGTTAAAGTTTTATATTTTATAAAGATTTTAGTGCTAAAAACAAGTAAACCGCAAACCAAAAGCATTTTATGTAAGAATAACTTTATGATCCTGATTCTAATCTTCCCTAAGGTATTTTCCTTTACGGTTGCAAAAGTATCAAAAATACCGTGATTGCAGTAGTCGTTCAAACTTAGTAGTGTTGTTGAGTACCACCCTAGAGCGTTTTGGAGACTTTCAGACATCGAGTATGTGATCCGTAACTTGACTTCAAAAAGTGGACATATTCTTTTAGTTTAACTGCTCGTCTTTTAGTATTGCAAGCGGAACGGTTTTTTATGTTCGTAGTTTTCATCTGGAACGAGTTTACGTCTTTCAGTAAATTTTCATTGTAAACTAGCACGAAATGCAACAATTTTTTGTATCCATATTAGGTCGGCACCGATTTACATTACTATTAATTATTTCAGTATTAATACTTCAAATAAACACTTTGTTAAAATGCAACAGATATTCTTTTTGTCCTGCGGAAATGAAAAGAAACCTTAGTTAATAAAACTGTGGAAACTTTACCGAAATAAGTTATGAAAAGCTACATTGAATTGACGAACAAGTTCCAATTAAACGAAAATGATTTTTTGGTAGCATTTCTTTAGCAGAAGTGATTCAATAATAAATTATTATTAATACTTTAAACGTTTTATGATGACAAACAGCTTAACGTGAATTCAGAACTATGGGAAAATGCAATTTTTTACATCGCCCATTCTAGATCAAGGAAACTTTTGGCCATAATTAATAATACTATTGTGGCTTTTGCCCCTTGAAAAAGAATGAAATAATAAAACTTAATTATTTTTGAAATTGAGAAACAAGTATGGATAAAATTGTATACCACCTACATTCAAGTTTCGATCAAAGCAAACCGTTATTTTGTAATTTGACAGTATTTACAGCCCGAAGCTTTGGTAGACGATAACACAAGCTTTTATAAATCAAGCTACAAAATCTGCAGTTTTTATTGCGGAGTTTGTGTTAAAAAAACCTTAGCTACTGGTTATTCGCCCGAGGTTATGAGCCGTAAAATGTACTGAAGTCCGAATCCTGTTAGTTACTATCTAGTTCCATCACTTTGGGCTTTTTTATAATAATTCATGTTAGTTACTACATTTTAACAAAGAAAGATTATATTTTCAAAGGCATTAACTTTTTTATAAAACCATTGATATCTTCCATGCAGCGAAATGAAATAACTTTATTGTTTAGCCAGAAATTTCCTCCTGAAGAGATTTTGTTGAATACTGTTGCTGTTGTATAAATGTAATAAATTATTGCCATATTGCTTCACAAATGAGTTACCAAAAGCAGTACTAATTATTTTACAAATTTCAATAAACCTTACTGAAATAGCAGCATAGTTATTGTGATATACGATATGATATTTAATAAAGTTTATATTATTTATTACAAAACAGTGAATTATGTAGATATTCAAATTTTATTAAGTAAACTTAGCTTTTTTTAAATTTTTGGCATACTATATTGTTCACTTAACAAAAATGGACACAATATTTATTACTGCAATGTATAAAATGAAAGCTAAAATTTTAACTCGATAAGCCCACTTTTGTAATAATTTTATTAAGCGTACCGTTTAATAAATTTGCGTGTCCGTGACAGGAAGTGGTGACACGGGTGCCAGACGCTTTAGGCAGATTAGGACAATTCCAACAAACTATAGTTGGTAAGGTAAATTTGTCAGAAACAATGACGATTATTCGGAGGCGGACAGTAGATCATCCTATTAGATATAATGGGTGTATTGCATCAGTGCATTTTATAATATAAATTGAGAACAATGCGCGAAGTTTTACATTATATGATTACATTTGAATAAAAAACATATTTTGTTAAATCTGAATTAAAATTTTCAAGAAAACTTGGAAAGTGTTTATGACTAAAGTACATATATCGCAAAAGTTGCCGGTGATATACTATTCACTTTAGTCGAATCGTTCAAGATTAACTATTTGATAACATTTTTCACTCTAAAGAGCTAAGCTTTTATCTAGTAGACAAAAGTTTAATACTTTAAAATAATACCGTTTTGTTTTTGTTTTTATCAAAATGATTGAAACTTTTAAAAATAAAAATCTGAGGTATTAGGTACAGGGTGACACAAACGTAGCATTCCAATTAATTTAGTTTATAATGAGTTTACGAGTTCTTTGGTAACTTAGTTTACTTCAATTCCTTCCAGCAGATCAGCATCCGTTTGTCTCCCCGTGACTTAAAGAAAATCGCCGAGGTAACTCAGATTTCATTGTTTGGAAAAGGACCTCGCTTAAATGTAAACTGGATCCAGAGATCAGCTTGTGAGCAAAAGAGGTTTGCCAGAGGTTTTTGAATGATTTTACGACACCCTGTGTGTAGTTATATTTTAACTCTATCAAATCCTATTTTCGTGCAATATGTGCTTAGGAAACTGATTAACCGTTAACGGATTTAGAAATAGTTGTAACTTTTAATTAACCTTAAAAAGTTTTAACTAACTGAAATATTCTAATCTCTAACAACAATGCTTATAATGGCGGATGAACTGTAATTACTAGGTTAAGCTAATAAGATTACACGGTAACGAGCAAATTTTGCGCAGTTCAGTTAAAGTACTATAAAAAAAAACAAATTTTACAATTGATTAAAACAAGATTAAACTATAGGAGTTTGTTTGGAATACAAACTTATTTTAATTTAAATCTTAATGGTTTTATATTTAATTGAGAGGTCAATGCACCAGTCAGTGGAAGAATAGCGCTTAGTAAATGAAAAAGTTGTCATTTTATATGCACGTAGCTTAGAATACATACAATTCCGCTTAATGCTTCAAATTCTGATTTTAAAACGACTTCAAGTGGATCACAGATTCCCTTATATATTCATTGGATTTTATGGGTTTCCTGATTACATTAATTTCTATACTAAAACACTAAATTTAATTCTGACATTTTTAATGCAGTTTAAATATTATAAGTTTGGAAAAGATGCCAAATATTTTCTGTAATAGCAATTCTTCAGCGAACGTTGGCAATCAGCTTGGCAGCAGCTATGAATTTAGCGTGATTAGGAATAGAACAGAAGCTTTTCAATCTTGTGTATGGTTTACATTACAATATAATAAATATCATTACAGCAAATTATTTTAGAGTATACAAATTAAAAGCAGGAAAAGGCATCGATCTGAATATAGTCGAACATGTCATTCCTTAAGATTTTTTCCTTGCTTAATTTTCAATAACAATGTCAGTATTATTATGTATTTAATACCATTTTGAACAGATCGTAATAAATTACAAAAAAAATGTTGAGACTATAAGATAGGATTAACTGAAAATTTGTGAAATGCATTTTTCAACAATAATCGGCGAGCTTAACTAAAAATTAATGAAATTTAATTTAAACTGGGTTGACTTTGATTGGTTAACCAATTCTGCCCTTTTTCTAATCTGTAACTTTCAGTAAAATATTTCTTCTAAAAGCGCCTAAACAAATTACTAAGTTTTTAATTAAATTTGCAGTTATTAAAGTACATATAATTTTATTTAATTATTTCACATGTTAACGTAGTTAAATTTTATCCTTTGCGTATATATTTTGTTTGATTGTTTAATAGTCTAGACTGCAGACTGGAAACAATTGTGTTTATCCTATTAAATTATCATGACAAAAACTTGTTAATTAAAAGTGTAGGTTATATTTTTCTTAGGCTTAGGGACTAATAAACTTGTCTCAAGTCCGTACGTAGGTATAATTAACTATTAGAACCGGTGCATAAAAGTGAATAATTACTCTAACAGCTTGGAGTCATTATATTGCATTAAATTAGTATAATTACAAAATTAAAAATTCTTTTACAATCAAACGTCCTCTTGAGAAATGACAAGTGCAAAATTAAATTGGTATAGCACTATTTTATATCTTCATGAAATTTTTAATTAAATTTTAATTGATTTATAAAACACAAACATAAATGAATATTAATTAACTACTTGTTCATTAAGATGTGCATTAATTTAAAGTGTTTACTGACTCTAGCTTGTTTTTTTTAACTTTAACTTATAAACCAACTATAAAATACGTAGCATCATAAGCTAATCTCTCAACTTTCGACTTATATTATGAGGAACCTATTATCTGACGAATTACAAATTTCAATAATTAGTATTATATTTTTAATTAAAAAAAAATTAAGTGTGTGCTGTGCGTCGCCACCGTCGTCGTTAAAAGAACAATTTACGATAGATAAACGTGGTAAAATAAAAAAATATTATTTTGTGAAATTTGAAACTAAGAAATTATAAAAATTGCAAATTTTCTACGTCAGTATAAGTTAATCCTATCATGTTATAAAATTAACCAATCAGTAACAAGGTCAAATTTTAGTTCAAAAGTTTCTTAAATGGTATTTTAAATAATTTTACGAGTTATAAATTAAATTGAATTATTTAACTATGGCGAAGAGTGCGTGAGCACTTGAAAGCTTAAAAATATAATAAATTAATTCCTTTACGTAAAATTATTTAAAAATACCATTTAATTTATTATCACGAGTTAACAACTAACCAAATTAAAATCAACTACATAATAACAAAATTTTCTATTGTGGAAAACAAGCAGCAGTTGCTGTGGCGAATTAGATACCAAGCTGCTTTTTGAAGTCGAAGTCCTGCAGGTATCCTCGTACACCTGTAAAGTCTCATGGGAATATCATGTAAACTCGTTTTACTCATAAATAAACAAAACGCAAAAAAATTTGTACTTCTTCATTAACGAAAATTTTTAATTCATAATTGAAGCTATGTGAAGTACAAGTAAATTACAATAAATTTTTAAAAGTATTATATTACATTGTGCAATTTCATTCTATAATTATAATAAAACAGACGATGGCTTACAATTATTATAAAGTGGTAATTATTTAAAGCTTTGTAACATGAAGATTTTATTGATTTTATTTATTTATATTTACTTTTGTAGGATTCATCTTGTTAACAATAGCAAAGTACCGGAAGCATATTTTTAATTCTTCATTTAGAATCAACAATTTCAATTTTATTTTATAGAAAATTCAAATAGTAGTTAGACCATTAAACCGTCCAGTAGTACATAGGGATTTCACATATAAAATCACACATGTGCAATTTCCTGCTTCTCTGATTTGTAAATTAATGATTATTTATTCTTTGTATTATGAAAACAGATGAATTGTTTACAAGTTTAACAGAATTATATTTTGTATCACAAGACTGCGAAATTAATGTGCCAATCCAAAACCTGAACATATGGATGTGGTCGTGGTCTAATATATTATGTAGCTTTCATTACTGATCTCTAAGTTTTCATTTTAATTATTAAATTAAGCATTATTTTTAAATGAAACTGAATTGTCGACAGTGCCTTACCTACCAATCCCATTTGATGGTTCTTTTAAATTAACCTGTTGGTAAAGTTTAAATTAACTTACAGCAATAGGTATCAAAAAACAGAATAATATAATGATATTATGTGCGCTTGGTTTTTTTTTACTAGAGAGTATAAATTGCTTAGAAATGCTGAAGTGGACTAGCGACACAGTAATACATCCTGTCGGATGAAGCGGTTCTGTGATAAATATTGTGGACCTAGGGATTTGTGAGTTAATATCCCCTTCTGACACACGTGAAGGTCTCTGTAGTGTTGTTTACCTTCACATAGCTTGCTCAAATTAAACCAACCTGTCCACCATCAATTTGTCTATCACTGGGTTGTTAAACTTCAACATTTCATACATAATTTTCTAAATTTAATTGCAACGTTTATTAAAGACCACATCAATAATTTATTTAGCAGTTATTTTATTTACTAATCAAGATCAGGCATTCAAGAAATGTTTGCAGAATTATAGGTAAATAGTTATAATCTTATAACTATCCACAATCCAATAGAAAGTCGATCCATATATTTAAGAGGAGGGGAAAGTACCCATAGAGTGCAGACTTAAGGTGAATAGTTTATCGTCAGAGGGACAGTAGATAAATAACAACATTTTAATTAAAAATCAAAATATAGGTTATGTTTAAACTTTAGAAGTGTATAGTCGCTTTTGGAGCAACAGTAATCAGATGGTTATAGTTTAGATCACCACTTAAATATTGTAAATCATAAACAAATCTTGGTGGACCAAGATGACAACAATGTTTACTAGTTTTTGTTATCAATATCATACTGCACTTTTAAAATGCTTACCGTTATAAACTTTTTACTTTTAATATTTCTTTAATTCTAATATTAGTGGTCGGTCCTCACCAAATAATAGCAAAAAAATTCCTTTGGTACAGTCATTTTTTGGTCCATATAAATTATTTAAGAAGTGGCAGCCTTCGATTTTTCCCTGACAGTATCCAACATTTTCTACAATTGGAGAAGATTAAAAGAGTCAAGTTTTGTTCGATTTTATCGTAAGCAATATAATTTTCAAATTATTTGGCTCAGCTAAATTCAAATTTGACCATAAAATTTTACTGGGCCAATAGTTTTTAGTGGTGAGACCAATTTTAATCAAAAATTTAACAAAAATAAATAAATATATTATAATAAAACTACTTTGATGCCATGTGTGCTTTTTACCATAATTTGAAGGTCTTACATTAATAATAATCAATAATATTGTGGTCGATGTAGTGTAACTTGATAGTAATAAGTAGAGCGTGGATTCTATGCATTTTGCTTATTGCTGTAAATTATATACAGAAGATATTCCTTTTGGATCTTTACGTTTCTGAAAAATTGCGGTGATTTGACGTAATGTTGATAGTGCATATTTTGCTTTTTTCTTAATAATTTGCATAAAACGCATATTTATGCATATTTGAGCTTTTTTTAATGGATTTTGGCATTTTTAATATATATTTTTTTTAATTTTAAATTGTCACGTATTATTTACAAAGTAGTGCGGCAAGAAATCTTTTTATTTTTAAACTAAACTTGCAAGATTGCAACGTCTTTCAACATTAGTCACCTAAACACATGGGAAAATAACCCATATCATATACCTACATAATATGCATATGATGGGTATATGGTTAAAGCGGCTACCACCGTAATATTTTTTCGTCAAAGTATGATTCATTTTACGTGCCTTGCTCATGGATTACCTCGAATAGTCGAAATAATAAGCTCCATTTTCCACTTGTTCCTTCTACTGCTTGATTTTGTAGAATTTCTTTGTAAAAATGAAAGTTTTCAAGTGCTTGCTAACATAGCAAAATTATTTAAAAAAAAATGATCGAGAATATTACTCAGTATTCCTTGCAAATGTATTTAAATATGCGCCGATAACGTCAGTTGAGGTAGAAAGAAGAAGAAAATTTAGAAAAGTAGTTGATTATTTACTGTTTTCTTTGCAACAGCCATAAATCTGATTAATTCTATTTTGTGTAGGCCATTCATGTATTAAAAATACATTTATTTTTGGTGAAGATTAAAAATTAATATTTTTTATGTAGCATTTTGACTGCATATTTAAGATTTTATTGTGCATTTTTTTCAATTTTTAGTGCTTATTATAAGCGCTTATTTTCTAAAAATAAGTGCATATTACCGCGCTCTAGTAATAAACTAGAAATAAACTAGAATAAACTAGAATAAAAAATAGAAAAAATAAAAAAGTAATAAACTCTAGAAAACACAAATGTCAGGTCTGTGTAGCAACATAAGATAGAAATGCCCCTTTGGCTAGCTTGTAGGAATCAAAGGCAAAGGGATGTGCCAATCTCTTGCCCTTGATGGTAAATGGATAATGCAGGGGGCGCCGAAAAGTTATGGTCCGAGAAGCAAGGAGATAACAGATAGTAAATGAACGCCACATAGTTTTATCAACCACCCTGTATATCACAGCTAAAGTCCTAGATATTGGGAATAAGGATGCGAGATGTTCGTACAGGATTGCGAGAAATCAGCTATAACGACAACGGACAAAAAGAAACAAACGGAACCAAAGTAAAAAAAAATTTACTTTAAAAGGGTTCAAACGGTACCTCAGGTGGTCGAGGGTCTAATCTTGATTTGTTAAAGTTTATGCAGTTTAACAGTAAAGTTTATTCGATCAGATGGTCAAAACTTAGGACGCTTTAAATCATTCAGAAATGAAAATAGGATTCTTTCAGCAAAATTACTTCAAACGAAGCCGGCAAGGTAACCAAGGAGCGATTCATAACTGCAGCAGTTGAAACAAATCCCAAAAAATATGGATAAGATGAAAATTGTCCAAAAAAGAATTCCAAATCCACTGGACGTCCACAAGAAGTGTTATAAAATCGTAAAAATATGGATGGAACAGAAATGGCACAACAAAACTTTTAACTTTTAAACAACTATTTAATCAACACTCACACAGGTGACCTTCCAAATATATGCAAAATGCAATACTTGCAATGTTATATAACGGAAAATCACCAAAGTAATTGAAATATTTCTATAAATTATTTGAAACCATATTCAAAACAAAAGAAATCTCACTTTGTCGATTTTGAACCGTAGCATATTTATCATATTTCACCATATTTGTGGGTGGTGAAGGTTAAACAAGGATGCTAGATACACATTAATTACACCTACAGTATTCGCTATGTGCATACCTCCTGCTGCCTTCTGGTGGCTCAAAAAATAAATTGAACTGGGACTGTTTTAGCAATAGTAATTTATTGTTTTAATTAAGGGTTTCTGACGGAAATTTAAATTTAAACTTTGTTTAAGAGGTCCGTGGGGTATTGGTGAGTATGCTAATCACATAAGGCATACATAAATAATAATAAGTTTGTTCCAACCAGCCGAGAAACCGTACAATGTACGGTCGAGCTCATGCTCAATAGGTAAAAGTCATGCGGAATAGATAAAAAGCGATACATTTTATATATTATTTGCTAATTGCCTCGGATGGACCTCTGGATTCCTCGAATGGACCGCAGCACAATAATGTGTAAATAAACTGTTATGATATTATTTTGCAGTTTCGCATTATTAATTAACAGAAATTTTGCTCATCAAAACAAGGTCGAGCATAATGTTATAAATAAGAGTCGAATCATGTTACCGTAGACACATAAAAACACACTTATTTTTTATGTTGGTAAAATCCAGTGATTTGTGACGTGCACAGCAAAATTTATCTACAAAGAAACAAAGTTAGTTGTTTAAATTTGAATTTTAAGCGCGAAAAACTTACCTCTATTATGATGTCCAGAATGGCTTAAATTTCGTTTTATGTATTTGGTAATTTAAAGTTTTTCAACATGCAATTTAGCAAGAATTGGCTTTAGTGACTTGAGGGCGAGCGGTGTAGCCAGCCAGGCGTGATTTCGCTGAGGTCCACTTAAGTGACCGAATTTTGAGTTTTTCTTTGGAAAATCTGGGTGATTTCCACTCGGAGTATAAGTGCGTATTGTCGTCTGAACTGGGCGATTGACTGTGATAAATTTGAAGGTAGGATCCTCAAATTATAATAATTTTTGTAAAAGTGCGACTGCAACATTTGGTATTGCACATGTGAGGAAAATTCTCATTAGCACCGCCATTGTCGAGTGATTTGTGTAATTAAGAAAATTACGCGCCTACAAATCAGATGATTATAGGAGAGAACGCAAATTGTTTGAAAGTTAAATTGGATAATTTTTGCTTACCTGAAGTTGAGGTTAGGTATAACACTTGTATGAAAATTGATTCAAAATCTTCAGAGTATTGCCAATAAATTTAATGAAACGGTTACCGATCGTCCTTATCTGGAGGTTAAAAGAAGAATTTGTTGAAGTTTCATGTAATTTCGTTTTTATGGAGATCACAGCTGGACTGGTAAACAAGTTGCGGCTCAGCAGGTGTCATATGCAGGAAGTCAGTGGTTCCCAACAAGTGGACCATTAGTGCCATCATATTGGTAATTAAAGACTTTGATTTTTGTACACCATTTATTACTGTTAAAATTTAATTTATGTCACACGAAGACACTAAGTGGAGACCTGGAATATTTTGAGGTTTTTTATTACAAGTTTAAATGTAAATGCGAAGGGTCTCTATTTCCACAATTTTACACCAGACGACTAGAACGAATTTGTTCATCATTAGTAAAGGCTCGACCTGTGTTTTTGTTTATTTAAAATTGGATTTATTTTATGAAAATTAAACTATTCATTTTTGCGAGGCTGTTTTTGATTTATTTTTTTATGAGGCGAACCACACCCGATTTTACTAATTTTTATATTGTCAATCAGGGCAATAGCTTTGATTCAGTTTTTTCATGCAATTTTGTCCTTAAGAGAAGAATCTTTTGAACAAATTTAGTGCGGTACTGAGGCCGCACAACTACATTATTTTAAACGACCCAAAGGAGAGAGTAGGCGAAGTCAGCCCTGAGATTTGTCTCACATCATAAGTGTGAACCGACGTATAGCTTCCGATCGCACTTTAGAGTAGAGGTATTGTCCTGGTTATAAGGTAAAATTTTTTATAAGTATAGGGTCGAGGAAATATCTCTACAAAACATTAATAAACTCACTATAACTCTAATTACAAATTTATTGTTTATTAATAAAAATAAACAAAATTTCAAAAGTACTTAAATCAAAAATATATTAAAAGTAAACAATATAGTTAATAAAAATAAAAAAAAAGTGATTAGAAAAAAGATTTTACAGAACCATTAAAAAAATGTTAGTTAATGCAAATGGGGCAAAAATAACATTTTCGCATATGGCTTATATTTGCACAAAGTGCATGCACCCATTTACTGCATTTGAAACACTGAACCATGTCAATTTGTTTATCCTCCTTACATAGTATGCAATAGCACGATAATGTGGACTCAACATCTGCTTTATAGGGCATAAACTGGTGGAAGGTTTAGAAGATCGAGAGTTTTTTAATTTCTTTTTCTTATTTCCAAATATACTTTTTGGCTTTGCATCCTTCAATATTTGTTTGAGAGTTCGTCCTTATATGGACTACTTGTAATTTCACAAGCTTATGACCGGTCCATTCGAGTAAACTGACTCTATTCGAAAATAAAAAGGCGCAAACAATTTAAACATAACTTTAGAAGCTAGGTGGTGAGGTAAATTCATTCTCAATACTCATATTTTCTAGGTAAATATAAAACATGCAACATAATTCTATATCCTTAATTGCAAAAGCTTAAGGTATAGAGCTGATCAAAATTATATCGGAAACCTCACTTTTAATTTTTTTGCTTTAAAAACGCACACCGATCAGCCGATCACTCACTGAATAATAATCGATTCGTTTCTTGCACGAATGTTATACCTACTCCTACAACCAATGCCGTTCCTAGGGGGTATTGCGCCTGCATGTACGAAATTTTTTCCGCCCTTTATACTAGATGGGCTATGAAATATCAATCGGGAAATTGTCTGATGAGCAAAAAAAAAAAAAGATTTTAACAAATTTTCTCTGTATCTAAAAAAAATTCTGATCTCTCTCCAAAATGCCGCCCCTTATTACTTTTGCCGCCTGCATGCAGGGCATTCACTGCATACCCGGTAGGAACGGCCTTGCCTACAACATCTATCGAAGTTTCGTATGAGTAAATGCTTTGTAAGCATGTAAATTGACGGTGGTCCATTCGAGGCACCGGTCCATTCCCGGCAAACTTCCCCTATCACGTGGTACTGTATTAACAAGCCCGTGGCTAATGAAGAAAAACTGCACAGTTTGTCATAAATATTATGTTTTTAGATTTTTTTCAAATGAATTATTTAAACGCTGAATAAATTATTGTTTGACGATTTAACTAATTTCAATTAAATGTTGAATAAGAAATATCTATCCATAATTTTTTATGTGGAATGATGTGATCGCTGGTTGAGTTACGGAGCGGAAATTCTGGTTTCTTAGCCCGGCCTTCCGGTGGACATCCACACTCTATGGTGAAAAGTTGTAGTAAAAAGAGTAGCAAAAGAGGATTAATCCACCTCGTGAAATGGATTGTAAAGACTTCAATAGAAGTGGCAATATTCCGACAGGAATGGAAATTGATTGATTGATTAATAAAAATTATAGTGAGCAGCACTTTTTTCAGTTCAAACTGAATTTTCCGGATAAGTTATTACAAAAATCTGAGTTATCACGAGATATGCATTATTAGACTTATACCTTAGTCAACATATCGCCATTGTATTGTAAAATTATTAAGAAATTCATTTCAAGATTTATCTTGAACTTATTAAATTTAATGCAGCATTAAATTAAAGTTGACTACTACTTCAATTTTGCCTTTCACTTACTAAATGTTATCCGTTTTACCATAATCCCTGCTATACATGTTTTTCATTTTATAATTAATTTTATTCTTTTTAATTATTGTACACGGATACAAAATTGTAATATTATTTTTATTGCAATGTCAATATTTAAGTTTATAATTAATTACTAAAATTGATAATTGGAATTTTGTCGTGTTCTTCGTGTTAGAAACATTAATTTTTCAATAAATTAAATATTTATTGTACAAATTTATTGCCTTATGGCATAAAATATTGTATTGGCTTAAAATGCAAAGCTGAAAATCAAACTAAACAACCTGATGCGACGTAAAATTGGTTATTTAATTAATTACTTAACATTGGACTAGACGTTATTCTTTTAATCAATATGGTGCTAATTTTTCTAATAAAATATTAAATTTTTAAAATATTTAAGTACTAACTTATAAATTGGAAAATACAGACAATAATTTATCATTCAAGCTGCGGACAGAATTTTTAGATTCCATTAAGGAAAGCGTTTACTTCACAATAAGCTTTGATTGAATGCGATTTCACACCTTATGCGTTTCCGGATTATCTGTTGTTACTTAATTATTAATTTAAAAGGATTCACTGTTCGAAATGATTAATTTATTTAAAAATGGATACGTCACACACTAAACCCCTTGTTATTCATAAACT
This sequence comes from Rhagonycha lutea, assembly GCA_958510855.1. Lineage (NCBI taxonomy): Eukaryota > Metazoa > Arthropoda > Insecta > Coleoptera > Cantharidae > Rhagonycha > Rhagonycha lutea. Next base: position 35,158,613 of record OY294036.1, read on the forward strand.
GTAGGTATCGATGTAAATTAAAATTTTTTAATTCTAATAATACTCGTACATATGTATTTCTCAAATTATTTTACGCATTGGTGAATTTTTAAGCGAGGAATTTTTTCATAATGTTGCTTATTTGTTTGTGAATTTTGAGCTGTTAATGTTTTTGTAAAACTCCTAAATAATTATAATGTATTCTTGCTATTGTGTCAATGTCTGCGAAAATATTTTGAAAATGTGTAAAACAAAGTCGTAATACCTAGTATGCAACAAGTTACTAAGAAAACTGTTCTTTACTGTAGAAAGTATCACTTTTCCTCCCTTGGGAGCAAAATGTGTGCTCTCGTTACTCACAAGAAGAAACGAAAAGTTTACTTTTCTCAAAGTAGTATTAAGTGTTGTTATCACAAATATAATATATAGGATCTGTAATTTAATGTAGCAACTTCTATGATAACCCTAAAGCAGCTTTAATGATAGTTTTAGTAGAATCATACAGAATCCTAAATTATTGGTAATGACGTTCTGTAGATATAAACAAACTGCATCGTGTCAGAGATATTCTGATTGGGAGTAAGTGATTTATTATATTAATACATCATCAGTGCACACAGATATGGCTTGATATCTATCTAAATTTCCATCAGTAGTTATATACTGACATAATAGTATTGACAATAAGTTAACAGAAATATGAGTTTATTTTAGGTTGAATTTCACTAATGCAAATGAACAACTGTATCTGAAATATGAAAATATCGTAGTTATAACAGCTTTTATAAAAACAGAAGATTTTCTGACTTCCTCCATTAGTATCGTGTCGAAACTTATGAATTAAATAATATGCAAATGAATTTGGATGAAATGTTATTGCATACCTCGCCGTGGCGGGTTATTTACATTGTTATATATTATAAATATTAATACAATGTTGAACCACTGGTATTACATGTCTAGCAGTATTTATCGCCTCGAATAATATGGGTCATGCACAATTAATATAATGTTACTGGTTGGTTAAAGATAAATAAAAATTGTTTTTCATACTCACTTTGAAGCACAACATTAATTTACTATTTCTTTTCCGCTATCCCAAAAAGCAAGAGCAATTAAGGAACGTAATTTAATTGATAATAATTCGAGAAATTTAAATGAGTAAACGTGGAGGTTGTAAAAATTACCAAGGAGCTTATTTAAGTTTTAACCTTTAGTTAAATTTTATGCAGTCAATTAGAAAAAACTTTTAGGTTGCTAACTTTCAACAGACTTCAAGTAAAGTTTGATCATCTAAATTTTGTTTAAATTTACACAAACTAAATTATAAATTTTAATATCAAGTTTAGCTACATAAGAAAAATTATTACAAGAAGTCTCCAAATGTCTTCAGCGCGTGAATTGATATCGATTATCGTAACGTCAAGTTTATATAAAATTTAATTAACTTAATACCTACTGAACGTGGTAATTTAAAAATTAGGTAGCACTAAAATTTTGAATATTTTTGAAAATAATGTTAATTTGGTTATATTTTATTAGCCTTGTAAAATAATGCAAAATTTGTAAATAAACAGTATAATTTTAGTTACTCACATTCATTAGATATTATATTAAATCAATAAAATTTAAATTAAGTAGATGTCTCGCCATTTGTTAAATATTAATCAATTTTTTTTAATAATTTTCTCCCTAATTTAGCTTGCAATAATAATTAATAAAAATGGTTTCCATAATTTCATGTATTTGCATTTATAAATACTAAGTAGCGAAAATGTATTTTTAAGAAAAAATTTTATTTCTTGATAAGTTTATAGTAATAATAATATATTTTAATTTTGTAATTTTATATTAATTTTAGCAGGAATAGAACCTGGTATTTTAAAGTTTTGAAAGAATTCTAAAAAATTGGATACTACAATTTTTCTAATTTTGAGTCGAAGAATAAACTTGCATGAAGACTTACTGGCGACTAAATTGATTACAAAATATAGATTATCACGATAAGCTTCAGGCCGAACTGTTTTCAGTAAATGCCTTGTAATTAAACCTATTAAATAATTCCATAATTCACCTATGTAATTTGTAACAAAACCTACAGATTAATATGTAAAAAAAATTTAAATCCGACTTTTTGTACCATTCGAAATTTAATATTTTTGCTACGACTGCTGATACATTGCAAACCTTAAAGTTTTCAATTTAGGTTTTCTTTACAAACGAGGCTTTCATTTAGTGTTTGATATAAGTTTAAGTAATAAAAAAAGTTGAACATAAATTTTTTTCGTAAAATTTGATATTGTATTGTAACAATTTTCTTAAATTAACTTAGCATCAACGTTCACTTTATTCAATAAACTAAACCGACACTTTTTGTTGTTTGGCAAATACTATATTGTTGCTCTAATGACCTGAAATGGTCTGTTGGGTAGCATTAATTTAAATTTGTTTGATACGATTGTAGCATTTTATTACAATTGCAACTTGGTTGGCATTCTATAAATTTAAGGATTGACAGTTGGGTATTAATTCAAACATAATTTCAAAATACCTACTGTTAGAAAACTAAATCTATCAGAAAGCTAATTAAGAATGAAGTAAATTCACCCCATTGCATGTCTTTAAAAATCAGTAAAAAGTTGTTCTTTATATGCGATAAGAAATGTACTTTTTTCATAAAAATAATCTAAATGTTAGAATTAATATACCTAAATAGGTGATTTTATAATTACCTAGTCCACCGTTTCTCAAACTGAGGGAAACGAAGTAACGGTAACCATAAAGAAAAGTGGAAATAGAAGGAAAAATTTTATATTATGGAAAAGGAAGGCATAAACAAAAAAGGTTGAGAAGCACTTACCTGACCAGTTTTAGTACTTGCAACAATTATGTCCTTAACTAATTGGAAATTACTAAATAATATTATGTATGGAATAAAAACGACCCTAATTTATTTTATCTTCATATACATGACATGCTATTTCTGGGAATTGCGTTAACAAAAATTTGAATTTAGTCTCAATTACATAAAAAATGTTCAGCTGGTTAAAAAAATAAAAAAGTGCTTGTAATAGAAACTATTGTAATATCCCTAAATATTCCAATTTTAAAAGATATCTGTCAACTATATTCAAAATAAACAAACCAAAAACCACAAAATTCATTTCATTTATTGGAGTCAGAAATACGAATCAATTTAAAATTTTTCATGAAATATATCAGACAAAAGAAATAAAAAACTATGGAAAGTGTCTACGTAAATTTCCACATAAAAATAGAACTTCCATATAGAAGGTATACTACGGCAAGTTTAGGTACTAAGAAATTGTTGAAATGGAATTCCGAAAGCAATAATGTTTGCAATAATGACGCTGTAATATGGTTGCCAATTAACTTGTTGTCTACTGTCATTACATTCTCCCTATACAGCTAAAATGCTAATATTATACAAAATTTTGAATACAATAAACATTTAACTTTTCATTATTAGGTATTTACGTACCTATATCATATCAGCCACTCTTCTTGCTGGTCCACTACTATGCAAATATCAATAAATTATTATGTTAATTAAATGTAGTATGTGCCATATTTCAGATGGTAGTGAACGCCAGGATCGATCTTGACTAATAATAATTTCATTTGGGTTACTATTACTGCATCCGCATGTAAAAAAGATTTGCGAATAATTTTTATTGAAACTTACAATAAGAAAATAATTGCTAGTTAAGTTATTTATATTATATCGCAACAAATTGTACTATAAACCGTTCAAAGTTTATATAATGCCTCGATGGGCCACCTTATTCTTAAGAGACTAACTATGCATTTATTATACCCGACTATCACAGGATTCTTTTGCTTCTCAGGTGATTCAATTCAACTAACTCTTTAAACCATACCAACACAATTGTTTAATTTTACAACTATAAAATTCAAAAATACAAATTTTCCTTTATGGCTGTTAATTAATCACTATTTTTAAAGTACAAGCGCCTTACTTTAACCTGTCGTGCTAATAAAATTCTCTTAAAATAAGAAGAATAGCAAAATGAAACCAAAATACTCAAAATAAACAAAATTCAAATTTTAGTAACCAAACTGATCCTGATAATGAGTAATTACAAAAACCAGATAACAATATAATATTATTAGGAAGTTTTATTAGTCCTAAAGTGGTAACTCCGACGTGATCGCCTCATATGAAGAGAATTCAAGTATAAAAACGTTCAAAAGCAATTTAAAAAACAAATTCTAAAAAAAATACGTATAAAATTAGTCACTCACTGCAAAAGGGGTACATACCCTTGACTTTCGAGAGGAGTTCAATCTTACAGATTTAGTTAGCTACCTTCATAGATTCAAGTGAACACTTCCGGCGGGTTTTTCACCAAAAACAGGTCAAAGATACAGAATGCAGTTAATAAAATTGAAACCTGATATTCTTAATAATATCTTGCTTACAGATGGAAATATAGGAAAAATCAAAAGATATTTCGACACACAAAAATAAAAATAGAGTAGCATATTTCATAGTATATGCAGATGTTAAATTGCCTCTGGAGATGCCTGCATAGTTATACTCACAGTCGAACGCAACTAAGTGCCATCCTGAGATTTTAGATCTTCCCTATGGGCAGCATTTATTTTGAGGAAGTGTTATAATTATTAAAATTTAAAAGCAAATTTAATTCTCTCCGTTCCTAATATAAAATAGTAGTTCAAGTTAAATATACATATTAAATTCTTAAGCTGTTATTAGCAGAGGTTTGTGATATAAATAATTCAATGTCGCTTTGAAACGAGCATTAGTGATATTCCAAAATTAGTATTTTATTTCAATTTTTTTTGGTAAACTTTAATGAAGATTTTATGCATATATCGCAGATTTTACATATAGCTCCTAGATATTCTAGACTAGAGTAAAGAGAAAATTCGAATGATCTATTCAGAACAAACAAATGAACAAACACATCATGTAAAAAATTGAACGTTTCACATTGGCAAAGTATGAAGTTTTCATGCAATTGAGCTTTCCCAAACTTTTTTGTTTCATATCATTTAAGTATTCGGTTCTCTCGAAAGTTTAAAATTATTTATTTAATTTCTTACAATGTTTGCAACCCTGATTGCAACCAAATAAAATTACTATGAATTCGTCTTACTTTTCTTTAGGAAACCAATTCATGATTTACTTTGATAATCTTTCTTCGTTTTATTTCTTTTACGTACCTAGACCAAATTAATTATTATTTCAGTTCTATATTATTATCCTTAATTAGAGTGCCTTCAATATCCGTCCATATTTTTATTTCTATCTAGCAGTAAAATTGTTGCATATCGATTTAGATCTTACTCTGTCGTACTAAGAAAAAAATTCGCAAGTACGGTAAAAATTCTTTCAAACTATGGATGGATGGATGGATGATCTTTGATGTATTCTTAAGCGTTTGCAACGTTTAACTCAATATAGCAAAAATGTTGAGGTAAAGCTTTTCTCTTAGTGCGGTAGTACAGCAAACTATTTGCGTTTTATATTACCGTTGGTGGCGCCACCATCGCTAAGAACATTACGTCCAAATGGAGTTTGAAATTATTCCATGTGGTGGCGTTTTGTTAATGTAAAATGCTATTCCGTATTATATGCAGCTTCTGATTCCTATCTATTTATTTGTTTGTTCTCTACCATTCTATTCGTAATTATGCATTATTTTTATATTTAGTAACATTCTAATTTTAGGCACTCCTATTTTGGCAGGTCCTTTTTTAAGTATTCTTCTAAAAAAGTGTATAAACTTCGTTATATTTTCACTTGCTTCGTCTTTCCTTTCGTTTCAGTCAATGTCAGTTCAATTCTTGAGCAATCTCCACCAATTTTCCTAACTAAAATTAATAATCGCTCTTGTTAATTACACGCAAAGAAAAACTTGAAACAATATTTGTAAATAACAAAAACTTTTCATAATATATTTTAATTTTTATATGTAATAATAATATAATGGTCAGTAGCATACCAACAATGCAACAACCACAATAATGTGATGTTGAAGGCATAGATTAATTGAGATTAAATCACGTCCGTTAGGTTATCAATCAATATACGAATAAATTTTTTTATAAGCGATATTACTTTATAATTTTATGTACCAAACATAATACGTGCAATAAATCATACAACTATATGTTTGGTTAGACATTTATTTTTAAAGTGTTTCGTGTGTGCACACCTTCTAGAGTAATACTGGTAATTTATTTTTTTTATAGTATAAATATGCGAAAACACGACCGAACTTAAATTTCAAGAATTTTAACGATAGTAAAGTTTTCTTGACTGATTTTGTTCTGAAAGACGAAGAAGCCTACTGCTGTGATATTTAGTAAAGCAGCTAGTAAAGTTAAGTATAAGCTTTCGTGCTTGCATACTAAGTAAGCTAAGTTTGTAACCCCCAGATAAGGCAGTATACAGTAGGACGACTTCTCTGCTTCCAAGTTTCAAAGTAATCAAAAGCATTATTAATTTTAATATGTCTTTTACTTGGCGAAAATGATGAGTTGAAAGATCAAACTTTACAATAATTAAATATTTATTCGATATTACTTAAGAAATAGGCCAGTTTGCCAAATTTTAAATGTAATATTGAAGACCTAATTAAGTATTATAAAAATATCTAGAATTGATGGTTACCATTACATCATCTATCCCTATCCCTAACCAGTAACATTGCATTGGCAATGATAAAGTTTAGTTCATAATTTACGCATGGATTTCTATTATAAAGTTTTCTAATATTAGGTTTTGCCGTATTAAATTGGATTATTAATTGTTCGGTGAATAATAAGTTGATCGAATTCACTGTTAAATTAATTGCATAATTGTATTATGTAAAAATGTATGTAACATACGCGTGAATATATTATAAAAAGAGGACAGAAAATAGAATAATGCTTATTCTCCCAATTTTAGAAAAAAAAAAGAATCACCGTAGGATGAGATAATAAATCCATAACTATAAAACTAAAGAGCAATTAGTTAGGAAACATTCTCTGACATTTAAAACGCTGATTCTAATACTTGCCGACAGCAATTGAAATTATATTTAATAATTAATTCGATTTATTTCAATATGTCAAGAATTGAAGTTGACTATAAATTTATCATTATCAACCTAATTTAATGTAACATATTATGTAGTGGTGGAATAACAGTGCTATCATTTTATTAATTACTATTATTTAATAGGGATTTATGTCTGAATTTAACCACCCTGGTTGTTATCTATAAATAGGAAGAGCATTTAATCAAACATTATTAATCATCTTTAAGCAATTCAGATGCAAGTTAAACAAAATTAACAATTAAAGATTTAGCGGAATTAATTCATGTAGCTGCTATTCAAAATATCTATCTATTATTACCTACAAGAAGGCAGCAAATCCAATAACCGGCAACTGCATCTGTGAGTAAAAAGTAGTATGAAACTTAATACAAGTTGAAGTTTTTTGACCAAACAACTGCTTTTCCTTTTTGTATAAAACTTGGAAATAAGTTTTGAAGTTTTATAGAAATACGCCCGCCGAAAGCATATCTTGCATTAAAAACTGCTTCTAAACTAGAATATTAGTTTTTATTGATTATGTTTCTTTATGGATTAAATTTTTTACAAAATATAACATTATAGTGGAAATTATATTTTCATTTTTTTTTCAGTATTACAATAATTATTGAATAAAGATTTCTGCAAATACCTTTTGATGTTTTTCGTTTTATATTAATAATTGTCTTGTTAAAAATTTCTTTATTCGTTAGCTATTATTTTTTCTTCCTTTATTATTTCTATATTATTATGTAATTTAAGTTCAGAAGTTTCAATGAAATTATTAAGAAAATCGCACATCCAAGTCACACTTTGAGTTCTCGAATGGACATATGATATCGATTTCCCTATTATATTCTTTATAGATACATTATATATTTAAGTTATATTTATAGCCTTCAATCTTACATCATTGATTAAGATTACAGTGCTAATTCATCATTTGAATTATTTCATACTACTAACTTTATATTGGGGGTTTAAATGATAAATAAGTCATTAACCAATGAGAGTTGTCTTGTTAGCCTCCTAATCAGTGAGAACACTTGATGTTCTTGAGTGGCTACCTAATAGAGTTAACATCACCATCACCCAATTTTGATCAATAATTATAGGAATTGAAGCAATTTACTAACTTTCTACAGCTACACGTCGATTGTTACTTCCCATTTCATTAAAAATCATTACCTAAAACTATTAAAGCTTCACAAAATGATGATTTAATCAAAAACTTTTTCCAGTGTTAAAAATGGCTTGCACTCCTCGCTGTAGCTACACAAAAATATTCCCTCTATATGTTAATTTCTATTTTAAGGTTGGCTATTTGAAGTTTTAGAACTAAAAATTTTCTCTTTGTGGTTTCAGTTTTACAATTCCTAAGCGGTCCAAATTTCACAGTTCTTTTGTTTATACAAATGTTTGTTTTAGAGCCGTTCACTTTATTTACACACTTAAGGTTTGTTCGTTTGTATGAACTAACTTGCTCGGTTCAAGTTAGTGCAATGTACTGTGTTCGTTTGGCTGCTCAGTTCATAACCGAACATGAACTTCTTGCTCGACCTCCATAGGAGGAGTAGGCAGTGCAAGTTAGAACACTATCTAACTTTTGTGGTGGGAGTATTTTGTCTCGAAAGATAACCCCGTTCAAGTTAGTTTACACAAACGAACAAACCTAATGCAAAACTATACATGGACCTTAATTTGAGCCAACCTACTTTCTGGTATTTTGATTTGTTTGGCCTCCAAGAACAATTCGCTTGACTATAAAATTTTATTGAATGTCGTCAGTACTCTTACTCTTAATAATGAAAACATGATTTACTTTTAATTAATAATGTTGTAATTTTTTACAGGTTCAAGTAAATAACTCACTTTATGTGGATTCGATTTTGAGCTCTATTAAAATTTTCCAGTTTTGCTTAATTTAGTTCTGTAGTACTAGAGGCGGTCGGAGATTTGTAGTCACGTGAGTTCACTATGAACGCTAAATACTCGGTTCAAACCCGAGTGAAGTAAGAACTTTATTCTGGCCGTCTGCCCTCGGAAGGCAATGGCAAACCACCGAGGGTAATATGCCAAGTGAATCTTTTAATGATAAAAATTTAATATTAATGGGATCACGATTCCTCAGTCATGCGGATGGGACTGGATGGAGATAGAGAGAGTTCTGTAGTGATCAAACTACTGTACAAAGTGTTTAATGACTATACTAAAAATAATAGATTAAAATGTGTACTTGAGTAATGAATAAATAATTATTGTAAAGTTAATGAACTATGTAAAGCCAATTCGATACAATCAAATTAAAAACTTTATAACCTTTCGATAGCGAGTGCTATCTTATTTTTATTGAAATAGTAATAAAAACACAATTAATTACAAAAAAATTGTTTTCACAACAAGTTTAATAACGAGTTAGTTTCTTGATAGCTTAAGATTTATGAAAATAATACAAGGTAATACTTAACATTGTCACGGCTTTCATTGGAGGTATCTACATAATAAATTATATAAATATTTATTATGTAAATTTAGAAATAAATGTCTACTTGAAGCATAAAAACACTTTCTTTATAAATTAGGAATTATTATTTGCAGTAGCTGTTTACTGAAGACCGTGATTTACTCCTAAAATGCTGCTATAAAATTTTAACTGGGCTTAAAACAAATTATTTACTTAGTAAAGATAACACGTACGTTTATCCAACCCTGCTACTGAGCAATAAAATTGCTTTTATTTATTTTCATTAGGATAACAAAATCCCCAATAGTAATTTTTGCAATCATCGACGCATAGTATTTATAATCGGAATAGGTTGCGCTTAAAAGCACAAAACAGTGCGTGATCTTGTTGCAGCTTTATGTAGGTTTGGTTTCGCACCCCTTTTCAATTTTACATTTTAATTAAATTTATACATATTTTAATATTTTCTGACCAATTAAAATGTAAACGCTACTACAAATAATGTTATCTTGTAATAATTAAATTTAAATTGCTTGTAATTTGAATATACCAACATGTAACCAACCATTTAACTAAATTAAATCTTTTTGATACTTCACGGAATTACTACAAAGATCTTAATTTATTAACGAAGCATAAGAAATACATGCAAACTTGTGTAGGTGTGTATTTCATTATTTATTGCATGTATTTTTCATTTTCTACAAATATAGATTATTTGCAAATACAGAAACTGTATAATTGCGTTAACAATTGGGAAAACTGTGAAATGGGGTTACACAGTATAATGATACGGTATAACTTCAAAGTTAGTAATTAACTGGAGTCACGTGGGAGTTATAGATGTGTGGTTGGTTGGCTTGACATAAAATAACCACTCGTTGGTGTATAGATATATGATTAGCAACAGTTCTCTATACTATGGCCTTACTTTTCTTTTTACAACATATATAATTTAAATTGCTAGATCAATTTTATAGCTTGATTTACGGTAACCAATATGAAATAAAGTTGTAAGTTAACAATATAACAACCTGCACAAATAACGAGAAATTATCGTACACCCAAAAAATATTACAAAAAATCTTACACAGGAATCTTACAGACTACACTATTCTGATGTTTTTGTACAATTTTGGATTATGCAACCCAACTTGCATTAACTAATGTTGCACTGAATAAATTGAAGCCAATTAATATTTTAAACAACCGCAATATTATTTTTTGATTACAATCAATATGATTATATAATGTGTTTATAATTATTGAATTTTGTGAACGTTGTGTTGCCGAGCAGCTCAACTTATTTAATTTAAAACCTTAAAATAAGGGGCAATATATTCACCTCTCAGTAAAGTGTTCAATAGCGTAACTGACAGATAAATAAACTGTCGCACCAATCACATTTTCACATTTCAGTAAAATCACCAATCAACAAGGAGGTTTATAAATTTACTGAACACATAGTTACCCGACACTTTAACCAGAGGTGAATATATCGGCCCTAAGTAATGTAAATTTATAAATATTAGTAGAATCTACTGCCACGTGCCAAATAGTGATGTAAGATTCAAGAACTAATTATTCTGCAATATGCATTAAATTTTATAATCAAAAGGCTTAATAGTTTCAACAATAGTAAGATTTTATATTTAATATCTTTTTTTTTCACTGACTATAATTTCCACGCTACCATTTGTAGGTATATCTGATGTAGTATAGAGAAAGATAGCATCATCAATTTGCAGCAGCGAACAATAATTATTCAAAGTTAGATGTCACTATGGGTCCGCCTACATTTTAACCTATTAAAAATTACAAGAATAAAATTCTTCGTACTAAATGTAACGTCCATTATAATATTATAATACCATTGAAGGTAAAACATTATTCATGTTTATGAAGCTTATTCATCGAACGTGCACCTAAAATGCAATAGTGTCACAGTGCGGAAGAGTTGTATATTACAGTATTGCTTTTAGAACTAGCATATTCGCTATAATTCAAAGTTACTCTACTGCGCCAAAGTTCGAATCCAGATCAAGAAACATATTTTTCAGTAATACGTATCTATACATTATATTTTACGACTAAAAAGTTATACAGCTGAAAGATTGAAAGAGAGAAAATTTTGAAAGAACTTATCATTTTTTTTTTTCAAATGAATTTCGTAAACTTGCATTGAAAAACTTTTGTGTTGAAATTAGAAAATTCAAATCTTTCGATATCCTTTATCGTATTTTACATCTTCGTGTAATTAATTAATTAAAATCTGGATCGAATTTTTGCTCTCGTAAGTTGTAATTGTTATTCATTATTATAATATGTAAAACGAAAGAGAAAAAGGCTTTTATAAAAGTTTCGTTAATTTTTAAATTAAAATGCAATCTATCAAATTAAAATTATTTTTGTTAGGAAAGTCAAAAAGTGACCAGAAAAAAGATCGAATTGCATACCTTAAATCTTGTCTTTGAGATTTCATAAATGAGATTTAATTACACTTATTAAAATTTAAACATAATTAAAATTATTAAAGAATAAAGGAAAGTTATTCCACACATACAAACAGAAAGATCAAAAAGACTACAGGATAGTGATGAGAGGTATACACCCAACAATTGAAGAGTCGGTCATCAAAAAAGCCCTGCTGGAGGAAGGACAAGGAGCTACCAACATCATCAACATATTAGGAAAGGGAAACCAAACCACCTTTACCACTACATTAAGTTGATTCTAAGAGGAAAGTCAATAATAAGCAAATATAATTATACATTAAAAGTAGTGGAAGCAAATGGCGCGGCACGTGAAAAGAACTATTCCGTAATGAATAAAATGCCAATGCTATGGACATACAAAAAATTTCTACTATAAAGTTGTACGATGTGTAAAAGGAGTAGGAAAATACAACACCAAGGACTGCCTTCGTAAGGAAAGGGATGACAATATAAAATGTGTAAAGTGCAATGGAAAACATTCAGCTAATTACCAAGGATGCCTCGTATTGCAATAACGAATGTACCCTGTACTTAGAAATAAAGGAACTGAACAAAGTACTACAAACCAACATCAAAAATCAAACAGTATATTATATCTACTACCAAGCACCAAGAAATTACAATACTGCTCTTCAACTCCTAACACGAAACAGTCTGGCAAACTAATGAAGTCACAAATCAGATCATAATCCAACAACCATACAACACGAGTAAACTCGAGAAAATGATGGGGTAAGTCATGGCACAAATGAGCATCATGCGAAATTGGCAGTCTGGAACGCTAATCAACTACTAACTCAACACACGCAGGAAGTTATGACATTAATACAAACTCACAATATTGATATCGTGATGGTTTCTGAGATTCATTTTAGATCAATATCTGGGAATTTCCAACTATCAAATTATATGACATAAAACATCCAGATAAAAAGGATTATGGAGGGACAGCAATAATCATTAGAAATAGCATCAGACATCATGAAATAAACAAATATGCTAAAGAACATAATACAGGCTACTAGAATCACCTTGGAAGGTAGAAAAGGTCCAATAACCATATCAGGGGTATACTGCCAGCCAAAACATAACAACCAGAAAGAACACTTTGAAGACTTCTACAAGGGATTGGGAAACATATTTATTGCGGGTGGCGACTACAACGCAAAACATACCTTATGGGAATCCAGATTAACCACCTCTAAAGGAAGAGGATTAGGGAAAGTCATGAAAGCGAATAACCTTCAATCTATCTCAACGCGACAAGCCACTTACTGGCTATCAGACAAAAAGAAGATACAGGATGTCATAGATTTTTATATCTCATAAAGTATTGATACCAAGCGAATCAAAACGGAATCATGCTTGGACTTATCATCTAACCAATTTACAGTTAACTAGATAAAGAAAAACATCCTTCTCTGTACAATATTGAAAAGCGAATAGGGATTTATTTAGACAAAAGGTGGACGAACTCATCTCATTAAATATTTTGCTCAAATCGGAATATGATATTGAAAATGTAGTCGATGAGTTGACTAAAAAATATTCAAAAAGCAGTTTTGTTTGCTACTCCCAATATAAATGTCTTAATTATAATTAATATATAATAATAATATATTATATAATTAATAATTATAAATAAAAAATATCGAACTGCCTCAACGCTCCTTTTCTTCCAATAAAAAAATCAAAATTAAAGAAGTTAAAGGTATAGGGTGTTTTTTTAGCTGCATGAGAACTTCAAAATGAAATAAAACATTAAAAACCTGACGGAATGTTTTGGTTATAATTTTTTTATGAAAGTACAGTTAAAGGCATTTATGATTTGAACATGACTTCCGGCATGTGACCACCACGACTAATGGTTACGAAGCGCATCCGTTCAGTCCAATTTTTGACCACTTTTTCCAATATTTCTGGCTTTATTTCATAAATGGCTTGCTGAATATTAGCCTCCAATGCTTCTAGAGTTGTTGGTTTGTTAGCATAAACCATGGATTTAACATACCCCCACAGAAAATAATCTGGAGGTGTCAAATCACACGATCTTGGAGGCCAATTGATAGGACCACGTTTTGAAATAATGTTGTCACCAAATTGTCCTTTCAATAAATTGATGGTTTCGTTGGCTGTGTGGCACGTAGCACCATCCTGTTGGAACCATAAGTTGTCAATGTTTACCTCTTGAAGTTTTGGAAACAAAAATGTATTGAGCATGTGTCGATATCTCACACCATTCACCGTAACGGTAGCTCCTTCCTCATTTCGAAAGACATATGGACCAATGATGCCGTTGGCGTGTATTCCACACCAAACAGTCAATTTTAATGGATGCAATGGAGTCTCAAGATAATGTCCCGGATTGGTCTCACTCCATATACGGCAATTTTGTTTGTTCACATACCCATTTAACCAGAAATGTGCCTCGTCACTGAACAAAATTTTACGGTAAAAAAAATGGATCCACTTCCAATTGGTTGTGAGCCCAATTTGGTAGCGTTGTTCAATGGTCAATCTATGCATTATCAAATGCCAAACCTTGCTAAACACAAATATCAAAAAACTGTTTCCATAGCAATCTTGGTTCAATTGTTATCCCTATTGAAAGTTCTCATGCAGCTAAAAAAACACCCTATACAATACAAAAAAAAAATTAGCATCAAAAAAGTTCCTGGATTTGATCTAATTACAGGAAAAGTGCTACAAGAAGTATCAGAAAAGTGCTTACATCTAATCACCTTCATTTTCAATGCAATAATACGAACACATTATTTTCCGAACCTGTGGAAAGCATCACACCCAGACCCAACAAAAGCATCCAGAAATCCCCAATCAAACCTAGACAAAATACAAACATAACTGCGAAAACGGCGCATGAAAGCTAATGAATCCAAATCTGTTAACATCATCTTCACCTTGAACAGGTCAAAATGCCCACCAATTAAGTTAAATGGCCAAGAACTTTCCCAGGCTGTGGACTTAAAATATCTAGCATAGGTACACCTGGATAGACGCCTGATGTGTAGAAATCACATTTTCGTAAAACGGAAACAACTTAGCATAAAACTCGGTCAGATATATTGGCAAATAGGTAGAAAATTTCAGTTTACATTAGAAAATAAAATACTAATCTACAAAGCAATAATCGGACCAATAAGGACCTACGGAATACAACTGTGGGGCTCATCAGCCAATTCTAACATCTAGATTCTGCAGAGAGTAATAATCGACGCACCTAGATACATATCAAATGAAGTGATACAACGCGATATACCACTACCATCCATTTATGAACAATTAAAAGATTCAGTGGAAAGTATAGTTAAAGACTGCTACATCATCCTAACGACAACGAGTACGCAAACAAACTACAAGTGAGGTTCTCAGATTGAAGAGGTACCAACCTAATAAATAAAAACCTAATAAATTTATTACATATTATAAAATTATAGTAAAATCAGGAGTCCATTACATAAAAGGATTGGTTATTTGAAGGTTATTTGCAATAAGTAAATCTTAATAAAATTTTGTGTAATAAAATATTTTCCGGAAAAATTGGTTAGTAAAGTTTCAAAAATTCTTTCAGCTTTATAATGTTAATATCGTAATTCCTTAAACTAATTCATATCCCGAAAACTTATAGATTTATTACACCCAACTCCAAGATATTAAATTAATAAGTTTATTAGTGTTATTCATGTCACCAACAACCAAGATTTATCTTTATTTTTTAAGACGAGCTTCTGAATTACGTTTGTTGAATTTTCATGTACATATTTACTGTATATTGCGAAGATGAAGTACCCTACAGCTATTTTAGGTAAATATCAAGTCAAGATATTATTTCTGGACATTTTTGTTGTTTTATTTTTTTTTAGAGTTATTGTTTATTTATAAAATCTTATAAAATAAATAAAAAATTAAAATAAAATTTTGAATTTATTGGTTCAGTTTTTTAACAAAGTGAAATAAAGTATTCGGCAAATTCTGAATAAGTCAACCAGAATAGCCAAAGTAGGTATCATTAATATTCTGTCAACTTCGGAAAGAACTATGTATTTGCTACAATATGTTAAAATATTTAGTTTTCCTTTAGTAGGTTCGAATATTTATAACACTTTATTTGTTATGCACGACGCTTTTTAACATTTACATATGAACGAAGTTAAACAATGCACTTTATTATATACTTGAAAAATTGTGCAATTGCCAAGTTTTTCTGAATTTTCCAGAAGTGGTTTGATGTGAGCTGTAGTTGGGTTACTTGTAGGAGAAAATTATTTCAAAAAAAAAGAGAAAAAGAAGTTTCTGACAAATATTACCTCTTAAATTTTATATGTTTAATAATTGCTTCGCTTTTAATTGTTATTTAGGTACCGAAGTAGTTCAACAATATTCACTCTCACCCCCTTAAAAATTAAATTTTAAATAAATTTAGTTTTATTATCTGTAAATAACCACTTTGAGAGTGGATTTTCTAAAATACTGAAAACAGCTTGTTAAAATTCCATGTAATTTCTGCTGCACGCTAAGTTAAAATTTTACTTAAATTCAACTTTCGCGAAAATTTGCTTCAAAAATTAATATAAATAATAATTGAAGTTATCTGGATATTGGAAAAATTGTATTAAAGTAAAATTTGGTACCACCTGCTTTAGACACATAGACTTTTATTTAAAAAAATTATTTAGAAATAAATACAATACCTAGCATAAGAATTGTTGATATTTTTATATAAATCGACAAGTATAATAATAATTAAAAATAACTATTACTTAATAATACAAGACAAAATAAAACTTTTACAAAGTTTATACTATTTAAAAATTTTCATTTATGTTATCTGGTTCCTAATTGTGCCATTACCGTTGTAATTATCAAAGCAAGCGCAAAAGGAAAACGAGCAACTTTTCAACTCGAAACATTTCGTTGCCAGATACTTAGAATACCGTTCTTTTGTGGTTTTTCTTTTCTTTCTTTACTCTAATCTAAAAAACTTTTATGTATTTTATAAAATAGTTTGTAATTTTATTATCACAGTCATTTTTTTACTTTTAATTTCAGTTTTATGAAAGCTTGGCTAATAATAAATTGTTCTCCAATCTGAGTCGCCTGTAGCTTTTCGGCTATCCAAAAACCCTAAATATTTTTTATTTCTCCATCAATCTGTTTGTTTTTAAGCGCGATTAAGATTAGCACCAATTCGAATAATAAAACAAAAATAATATTTTGAATGTTTCATTTACAAAATGAAAAAGGGGCTGAAACGAAATTGATAATATTGCGCTGGCGGATTGATAATAGTGGGCTTGATTGACACGATATCAATATTGTTAAGAAAATTACATTTTATTTTACATATGAAATAGATAATAAATGAATATAAATTCATTCCGTAAAGTTTTATTCCTAATCTCGAGAGCAAATCGCAAAGTATTAAAAAAAACTAATTTTATGCTAAAGTTGTAGTTCTCTAACTGAGTTGGGGTAGACAGTTTGTGAAATCATTATACATAGTTATAAAACATTGCCATAAAAGAATGGTCCAATTTAAAATTAATATTCGGATTGAGAGAATTTATTACCTACCCTGTAAGTGAAAACTGATTTAAACACTGTTACGACTTTTTTATTCAATCCTAAAATTGACAACACATGGAATTCATCTTCAGTTTCTTCTTTTATATCAAGCGACATAATTTATTGTCGTATTTCAAAATGCCTAGGTAACCGAATATTATTTCGAATCCAAATAAGACTTCTTGAAAATTATTTTACACCCAAATTTTAAAAGTTAGATTTATACATATCACATAAATGATATTTCTATATTATAGAAATGTAGTCTAATTACCTTTGGTATCATTGCTTGATTTAAATTTTGCTTTCACATTTTAAAAGTTTTCTTACTTTCAATGTTCACACAGGGGCGAATTTTTGCTCAGTAAAATTGAAAAACCTACTATCAAAGAATAGGTAACTTCAAAGAATAGGTAGGTAAGGGATCCTGTAGTGTTTAAATAATTGGTCTCCACCTCAACAAGTGCGAAATCTAAAACTAAAGTTTATAAACAATAACAGATGTGTCAAAAAAGTCAACAAACTTACGCATTGTTAAATTTCACAGAGCGGTGGATTTTGGGTACCAAAACCGCATACAGCCAACATAATAAAAATTGGTGCAGTAAGACGGGCTTTTTGTGCAGATGTCATGGAAGCTGGAAGTTCAGTTATTCTCTCCTTTGAAAGTTGAAGTTTAGTGCGAAATTGATCGTTGATTGACGATAAGTCGATTATACTTGATAGTGGTGAGTTAACCACAACAACCACATATTTTGCATTTTCGAAGTCCTCCTCAGTCCATAACCCTTCTGCAGGGTGTGGTGAGCCTTTTTAACAAAGGCTTTTCATGGCAGATTACACCCCGGTGGTTTGCCATTGCCTGCCGAGGGGAGACGGCCACAATATGATTCTTACTTCGCCCGGAGTCGAACCGGGTTCTCTGTGTTAGCAGTCTATGCGTTTAATCGCTATGCTAACGACCGTCTCGAAGTACTTTCGAAGTACGCAGTTATTTTTCTGTAGTGTTTAAATAATTTGGTCTCCACCTCAACAAGTGCGAAATCTAAAACTAAAATTTATACACAATAACAGATGTGTCAAAATAGTCAACAAACTTACGCATTGTTAAATTTCACAGAGCGGTGGATTTTGCGTACCAAAACCGCATACAGCCAACATAATAAAAATTGGTGCAGTAAGACGGGCTTTTTTGTGCCGATGTCATGGAAGCTGGAAGTTTAGTTATTCTCTCCGTTGAAAGTTGAAGTTTAGTGCGAAATTGATCGTTGATTGACGATAAGTCGATTATACTTGATAGTGGTGAGTCAACCACAACAACCACATATTTTGCATTTTCGAAGTACGCAGTTATTTTTCGATTTCAACCTTGGATTTTGAAAATAAATTTTATGTAGTGATAATTCGATTTGAATACGTGGAGTCTGGAAAGTTTTTATGAAAATAAGAAATAAGATTAAATTGCAACAAAGTTTTGAGGCAACAATTACATGGTTTATCCTATGTTAATTTATAAAGAAGATTTAATTTGGTTTAGAATTATTAGATGGTTTTCATTCAAACGAAAATAAGTTTCAACGTCATCAGTTTTGATGACATACTTGAATTTATTATAGAAGGGGTGAAATTTATAAACAACACAAGGGTGGGTTGAATTTGATACTGTGAATATTTGGTATGACAATTTTTATTGCTAAGATTTAATATTATTTTTGACCTAATGAATCAAAAGGAAAGTGGTAAATTTGCAATAATTAATTCCTTTCCATTTTCCTCGCTTTTTCCCAACACATTAAAAACTTCAAGAGTAATAACCAAACTCTGACGATATAAAATAATTATTGTACCAAAACCAGATAACTTTTTATCGACTTCTTATATTATCTCACAATTCACCTGCAACATTACCATTATAGATAGAAGCATCAAGACCAAAATATTATGTCCCCTCAAATCTAGATGAAATTTTTCAGGTCTCTCTCGAAACTTGCGAATTAGATTATGATTCTCAATTTAACATTGAAAATAATATCGAAACCATTAAAACTCAAATTTACAACTTTGGACAGTAAAAGCAACAAAAGTTCAACGTACCAACCTCGAGTTAACAAAAGTACCTACTCAATCAACTTTTGTAGCAAATTTTGAGTGCCGAGCAATGCAAAATGAAAGGTATTAAAGTATATCTAATGATGTTTCAAAATTTAGAACAATGAAAAATATAATTCTGACTTTTTCATAGAAAAGTAATATAAAGCGTAGTTATCGCTTATCCCATAGCATATTCTACTGGTGTATTGTATAAACTAGGATTTTAAAAATGAACCAAAATAACTTAAAATTTTAGTATAAATCGTGAAGATTTAAGCAAATTATATATTATATCACCTCTAATAAGAAAATTTAATTAGTATATTATCTTATTCGTAAGAGTTTGTAGTAGTTTTTATGGTCATTATAGAAACTGCTCACGCTATTTATGTTATATGAAGCACACATAGTTGAATGTAGCTTTTATGGCCATCCGTTGGTTCTTAATAGACGTACTTTAAAGCTGGATTTCTTAGATTCTGGGAATTTCCACAAATTGTTCATTTAGATGAAAAGTTTTTCAGCATCTTTTTTCATTAAAATTGTCTCTGTCTTTGTATAAAAATAAATTTGTTACATGAATACAATAGCAAAAGCACTCAACCTAGAAATAAATTGCAGAACTGTTGTTTAAGAAGACTCGAGATATATGAACTCATATTGGAGCAGTTCAGCACTTTGAAGGACTAGGAAGGTGATCGATGCGACAATTAGAGGGAAGCGGCCGGCCATTCTACCGTGATTGAGCCCGTCTGATGAACGGTCTTTCTCAGGGTTGAGAGATTCATTCATTGACTATTTCTTCGGGTCAACAAGCTCTAAGCTAATTATTAATGAGCTTTATACTGAAGTCATCTATTCATACGTCACCACAAGGAAACAAAGATTAAATTAATGTAACTAGGACATTACACAACTAAAATCTGCATTCATTTGCATATCAAAATGAAAACTTAAATTTCTAATGTTAAAATATTATTTAGGCAAACTAAAGTAATGTTTTACAATAACATGGTTGAATCTATGAATTATGATCATGACTAAATTATCTTCGGTTTTATTATGTTTACCATTACCGTACATCTTCACCTACGATGTTTGTAATTATAAGGTTGGGGTAAGACGTTTGTTAATAATATCACTGTCTTGGAAACTACACTGCATAATGTCTACCCAGGTTCCTTACCATTTAGGCGACAACTGTATAGCACTTTAATACCAGATTCAAAGAAACATTTTGAGATCACCCTAATTTGTGAATTATTTTCCCATTCAAAACTGATGCACGGATAAATACCAGTGGTGCAATATGTCTGGGTAATAAGGTGGATGAATAAGAGAGAACCTCAGTGAACATCGTCAGCAATACTAGGTCCAAAATCGGTTCAAACTTTATCGTGCCAATAAGCAAGTTTATTTATGTACCGAAATTTTGTTCGGATATCAAAACCCATTCATTACTCAATCTTCCGTAAGGCCATCGAAACTGCCTGATTAAATAAGTATGTGTGCTGGTATGATAATCACCTTAGAGCAGCGCTGCCTTAGAGCAGCGTTTCTTAAACTGGGTTCCGCGGAGATGACTTAAGGGTTCCGCGAAACTTGAGTGCTTTTTGTTTTGTTGAGGTGGTAAAAATCATCAACTTCATAAAATCGCGGCCTCTAAATAATCGTTTATTCAAAATCCTATGTCTGAAGACATGGGAAGTGTACAAACTTCTCTTCTTTTACATACTGAGGTCAGGTGGTTATCTCGAGGAAAGATACTAACTCGTATGATTGAGTTAAGGGACGAGGTGCGTGCGTTTTTTGGAACACAATTTCGAATTTAAAGATGGATTTCTTGATAAAATTTGGCTAATTAAAATTGCCTATTTAAGCGATATTTTTACAAAGATATTTTTCTTCTTCAAGTGCCTATCCGTTCCGGATGTTGGCTATCATCCTGGCTATTATAACTTTATTGACTGCAGTGCGGAAAAGCTCCGTCGTCGTCATCGAAAACCACGTTCTCAAATTCTTGAGACGCTTTCTTCTTCCTTCTATTTTACCTTATAATATGCACTGCAGAAGATGGTATCTATTCTCGTTTCTC
This sequence comes from Rhagonycha lutea, assembly GCA_958510855.1. Lineage (NCBI taxonomy): Eukaryota > Metazoa > Arthropoda > Insecta > Coleoptera > Cantharidae > Rhagonycha > Rhagonycha lutea. The sequence continues at coordinate 35,180,414 of OY294036.1, forward strand.
ATAATGTGTCCAAATACTAGGCCAGTCATTATAGTAAAAAAAGGTATGAAAAAGTGCCACAGTTTTTAAATTTTGGGGAAACATTGGAGAAGGTAAAAAAATACTAAATCCGAATTTGCACCCCTTTCACCCCCCCGGAACATTGTTAAATTAACAAAAAACGTTTATTTCCAATAACTTCTACAAAAAAATTCACATAGTTATGCAAACTTTAGAGAACATTTTAATAATTATTATACATCTTCTATTAAATTTGCACCCTGCTAGGATGAACGGAACATTGCTAATAATTGTTTATTAACTTTATTTTGATATATCTTTTCCAAAAAAAATGCCAGAGTTATGCAAATTATTGTTTATGCAGCAGAGAAGGGTTACAAACCCGCTTGCAATTTTGCATAACTTTTTTTAACCCGGAACATTTTTTTTTGAATTTTTTTATCTGACACGGCGGAAATTTTGACGCTATAAACAATAAGTGAGTCTCCACATAAACGCCATAGTTTTAAAATCTGGTTGCAAATGATCGTTACACAAATATATGTCAAAATCTGAATTTGCACCCTCGTAAATGTACCGGAACCTAATTAAATTACCAATTATTTAATTAAAAGTTAGTTTCGACGTACCTACTGTCAAGCTTCTATGCTTGTTTTCGCTGGATTTTAAGAAGCTAAATTGACAAGACGTTTGTTGTATTACCATTGCATACAACTGCACATCGCCGTTCGAAGAAATTTCATAAACCGACTCGAAGGTAGGTACCTAACCGCTGGAATAATACAATAGGTAAGGTAAAACACCCAGCACTTGAACACCGCAAGAAATGGAACTAGTACTTGAACAGATTTTTGAAATTGTATTAATGCAAAAACGGAATATTCATAATAAGTAATATCCGTATTTTATAATTACTTGATGATTTAGCAATTGATTTCTATAAGTTTTTTTAAATTATAAATCGAAATAATTATATTTTTGTTAACTTGAAAGTTGGCATGTGGAATAGCCGATAAGCATGCTACTTTTGCCATATAAAGTTACTAAACCGTAAACCGCGCAATGACAGTTTTTAGGTTATGAACTTGAACTCGAAAAAACTAACATAAAATGATCACGTTTGTCCATTACGTTTGTCATACATAAATAAATCAATGTTGCCAAATGTATCTTTAGAATATCGATTGGATTTTTGTTTGATTTTGACTGATTTTGACTATTTTCACACGTGTTCAAGTACAACCACCACCGGAGTGTTCAATTACGGCTGCGATTCAAAATAGATTGTTCAATTACTGCTGCATTTGAAGTATATTTTAAAAACCTTGTAAAAATATGATAATTTTATTAATTATTCCTTTTTTCTTTGCTATTATATGCAAAACTATCTATATTTTTATAAATAACATATTTTAATCAAATTAATCGAATTTTATTTGCTTAAATTAGAGTGAAATAGGTTTTACTTTCAAAACTGTTCAACTAGTGGGTGTTTTACCTTAGTACTTATTATAATAAAACTATTATATGTGACCTGGTCTATGAAAAGGGGGTTTAGGTGTCAAAAAATTATTTTCCATTTTTTTGCCGATTCGGATAGAGTATGAGACGCTCTTTCAGATGGTGAAAACCAGAAAGTCATGATTTGTGGAATTACCAGGCAACGCAGATAAACGGGAACACCTAATGCAAAATTGATGCAACGAGTTGTTACCTTTAACTGCTGTTTTCTCGATAACTTATTTGATCATTTTCCACTTTTTTGCCGATTTTGATAGAGTATGAGACGCTCTTTCAGATGATGAAAACCAGAAGTTCATAATTTGTGGAATTATCAGACAACGCAGATAAACGGGAACAACTAACGCGAAACTGATGCAACATTGTTTCCTTTAACTGTCGTTTTCTCGATAACTTGATTTCGCACGTAAGCTCCCTTTTCATAGACCAGGTCACATATTATGAAATGTAAGTTTTGAAAGGCACAGGGTGGCTCAAATTCGATTCTTTTTATGGGGAAATCGGTAACTTTAGGAGATAACGAAAAATTATATTTGAACCCCTGTACATGAAAAATTATATTTAATCTGAAAGTCTTACATAAATGTCTATAATTTGTTAATACGAATAAATATGTAAAACAAATAAAGCTTTGTTTAGAATTGCAATTTTTAAGACGTATTTTTTTGTAATTATATCAATAATTATAATTTTATATAAAATTTTAAAAATAATATAAATAGTGTACATTTATGAATAAAGCAGTAAAGGCAATCACACTCAGGACTAGGGACGGATCCAGTAACTTTTTCAAAGAGGGGGGGGGCCTATTCCTATCCCATCTATAAATGGGATAGAAAATTAGTAACGCCATCTATTTGTCGGAAATGATATTGATTTACTCGTCATTCTAACTGGGCTCGCAAAGCCAACAGAGCAGAATGTATACTTGCTCAAGCCCGGTGTGAATAGAGTACCAAGTGCTCTATATACGCCCTCAAGTTTTAAACATGGAGCCTAAACTCAATATATTCTATTGTTTCACGCCTTTTCAGGTTGCGATACAACATCATCGATTTTCCATCTGGGAAAACTAAAATTGATCGAATTGTTTAAAACACATGATAACTTGAAACAATCGGCTGAAGTGTTTTATGATCAGTGGCGTAGCTACCATAGGGCAAAGCGGTGCAGTGCACCGGGGCCGGTGCCCCGGAGCTCAGGGGGCCCCTGAGCTGTTTTTTTTTAATTTCTAATGTAAACATGTGGAAAAAGGGGGGGGCCGATTTATTTTTATGCACCGGGGCCCTTGACCACCTAGCTACGCCACTGTTTATGATGAGAATGCCGATCCTGACAATATTGACGAAGCTGGTCGAAATATCTTCAAAGTAATCTACGGAGGTAAATGTGAAGATATTCTCTGATCTTCTGATCTTCTCAAGATCAATGACCAAAAGCGAATTTAATCTTGCAAATATACCTCCGTGTGAAGCTGCCGCGCGACAGCATTCCTTGCGATGCTACCATCAAATTCAGAAGTGGTTGGGAAACAACAAGTCCTGTGAAGAGTGGGGTTGGAAGCAATCTCTTCACGGGTTAATTCCAATTTACATGTTGAAGGAACCAGCACCTCCCGAAGTGTTGAAATTTATTTCGTGTAAATGCAAGAAAGGGTGCGATAAACAATGTGGGTGTAGAAAAGCTGGATTGAAGTGTTCATCAATTTGCTTTTCTTGCCAAGGACAATCTTGCAATAATGTTCCGGAGATGGAGGACGAAGATAACGAAGACGAGGAAGATGGTGAATTGGCGAAGTTCCTAACACAATCGGATGTTATTGGTAATCCCATCGATCCAAATCTTATTTTTAATCTGGAAGCCGTCAAAGTAAACGAAATGGAGGAAATGGAGCGCGAGGAGATGGGTCCGCAGGAGTCTACAATGCAATTTGATCAAGAATTCAGTATCATTCCGGGTCCTTCTTATACAACTGACAATTCAGAATCAGATGAGTCACCGAAACATAAAACACGAAAAAAAGCTAAATTATCATAAGATAATATTTTATGTAAAACAATTTTTTTTATGTAATAAAAACTATTTCTTAAAAATTGCAATTATATTATAGCAAAATAAGGCATGAAAAATTGGATCCGCCGTTGGTCCTGACTTTTCCTAATTTTTCATGTACCTTTCAAAACTTACATTTTATAATATAATAGTTTTATTATAATACCTATTGGGGGTTTTGTAAACTCCGCTAATTTCGACCCATCTTAAGATGGGACTTATTTTTTTTATAATCCTGGTTGTAAACTCCCCTAACGTCGAGGGATTACTAGGCAATAAGATTATAAAGCTTATAGATAGGCTTTAGGAATAATATATTGCTACCAACTTTGATGAATATAAGTAAGCAAATAAATGGAATAGACAAAATAAGTCAATTAATTAAAATGTTAATAATTGGTGTAGTCGTGGTTCGTTTTTTTACAATAAATTGTTACATTATGTAAGTTTTAGTTTTTGAGTTCATTATTGGCTATAAATGCAAAATAATGCTATACAACATTATTTTGCATTTATCACGTTTGGTTGTTTATAATTATTATGAAAAATATTTTTAACATTGTTTCAAATGTAAAAATGTTGGGTATCCATAAGTTACTGCTTCATGGGTTTATTATCTCAAGTTGTTCTTATTTTTTATGTACTTTCAAACATATTGGCCTATAGTTGTTGTCAACAGAAACTTCTTGTCAATGTGAAATCCATAGCTAGAAAATCATAGCACACCAGAGCTTAGGTTATTTGTTGAAATTCGCTCTTTTTTTATAAATTTGTGGCTAATACGAAATCTGTACAGGCAGGTTCGAAACATCAGAGCTTTGGGGTCGCCCATAAAAATATCTACGCCTAGGGGGGGGGGGAGGGTCACAAAATGTTTGCTGTATAACAATTTCTTTATTTTCAAACATATTGGTCTGTTGTTGTTTTGAGAAGCTTTCATTGTTCTTATTAAAATTGTTTTATAATCAACAAATTATTGTTTTAAGAGCAAACAGTTCAATGCTACCCCCCTATAAGTGTGAATATTTGTGTTTTCTGTCATTTATTTCCAGGACGTTATAAAAATTTAAATAATAATTGCTAGCATTACAAAAAATTTCAACACTTTTTTATATAAACACGCTAAAGGAAGTTGATTTATTTATTGGAAAACCATGTTATTCGAAAAATAGAACACGTGAATCTCCCCCCCCCCTTCCAACCGTAGTTTTCGAATTACGCGATGTTCAAATAAGTAAATCAATTTCTTTTAGCGTTTTTACATAAAACAAAGTTGAAAGATTTTGCAATGTTAGCAATTATTTAAATTTTTGCGACGTCCTGGAAATAAATGACATAAAACACAAATATTCACACTGTATAGGGGGGTAGCACTGGACATTGCTCTTAACAAGAACTTCTTGTAAATATTAAATTCATATACAGATAAGTTTGGCACATCAGAGCTTAGGTTATTTGTTGAAATTCGCTCTAGTTTTTATACATTTGTGGTCATATACAATCTTTGGAACATCCGAGCTCAGGAGTTGCCTATGAAGGACATTTTATGCATACGGGGGGAGTCATGAAACGAAGATTTTCGTACGAAACTAGCTCGGAGGATTTGAAATACGTTTAACTTTGCAGAAAATGAATTTAAAATGATGAGAATGCAAGTTCATTTAAGCTCAAACAAATATCTATCGATAGACATCGATTATACAGCCCCCTCCCCAAGAATTTCGCGAATAACTGCGCGACTGTTGAGACTCAAACTATACTGAAACGTTTGACACCAATTTCAACCAAAATGTTCACTTAAAATTGAGGGTTATTGTACGGAACTTGCTCGGAGTACTCGAAAATTTAAATATTCGTAACTTTGCATAAAATGAAAATAAAATGATGGAAATGGAAGCTCATTCAAGCTCTATCGATAGACATAGCGTTTTTCACACAATTATTTACCATACATGGATATTTAAATGGCCATTATGCACCTCTTGTTTTTGTATTTAAAACTTTAAATAAATTCAAATTTTTCCGTTTATTACATATTGTGTTTAATTTAGTTAAGCCCTTCTTAATTACCCTACTTATAATGAATTACATTCGGGGAGTTTACAACTAGGATTATTGGTGAAATCTTCAAAATTAGGGGAGTTCACCACTTTTTTTAAATTCTACCTGCTGGATTAGGGGAGATTACATATGCCCACCTATTGTATTATTCCAGCGGTTAGGTACCTACCTTCGAGTCGGCTTATGAAATTTCTTCGAACGGCGATGTGCAGTTGTATGCAATGGTAATACAACAAACGTCTTGTCAATTTAGCTTCTTAAAATCCAGCGAAAACAAGCATAGAAGCTGGACAGTAGGTACGTCGAAACTAACTTTTAATTAAATAATTGGTAATTTAATTAGGTTCCGGTACATTTACGAGGGTGCAAATTCAGATTTTGACATATATTTGTGTAACAATCATTTGCAACCAGATTTTAAAACTATGGCGTTTATGTGGAGACTCACTTATTGTTTATAGCGTCAAAATTTCCGCCGTGTCAGATAAAAAAATTCAAAAAAAAATGTTCCGGGTTAAAAAAAGTTATGCAAAATTGCAAGCGGGTTTGTAACCCTTCTCTGCTGCATAAACAATAATTTGCATAACTCTGGCATTTTTTTTGGAAAAGATATATCAAAATAAAGTTAATAAACAATTATTAGCAATGTTCCGTTCATCCTAGCAGGGTGCAAATTTAATAGAAGATGTATAATAATTATTAAAATGTTCTCTAAAGTTTGCATAACGATGTGAATTTTTTTGTAGAAGTTATTGGAAATAAACGTTTTTTGTTAATTTAACAATGTTCCGGGGGGGTGAAAGGGGTGCAAATTCGGATTTAGTATTTTTTTACCTCTTCCAATGTTTCCCCAAAATTTAAAAACTATGGCACTTTTTGTCGAACTTTGCATTTTTGAAGTCTCTAGTGACTGGCCTATACTGCAACTTTCTCATCTTGACCGTGCTCACTACTTCCGTCTGTTTCGCCATTCTTCTAAGTATCTCTGCATTAGTCACGTGTTCCACCCACGAAACCCTCAAGACTCTGCGGTAAATCCACATTTCGAAAGCCTGTAATCTCTTCGTCGTTGCTTCCGTTAATGTCCAAGACTCGGCTCCATAAAACAGCACAGAAAAAACGTAACAGCGTATCATTTTTATTTTAGTTTCCATTTATATTGCGACAAAGATCAATGAGTTTAATTTCACCGTTCAGGACAAACAAGTAAATGTATTTACTGCTCACGAAAAAATTCTTGCTTTGAAGAAAAAGATAGAATTTTGGAAAATTTGTATGCGCTCCAACAAGTTTGACTGCTTTCCAACAATAAAATGCTTTTCAGAACAGGAAGGGGTTGAAATAGAAGATATATTCATTGAGAAATTATTCACCACCTTACTGGATTGAGTGAAGCATTTAATCTATATTTTCCAAACGAACAGCAGGTTAAACATCAAAATGAATTGTGGATTAAAAACCCATTTATTGTCAATGCACGACCTTCAACCATGTCAGCAAAAGAATATGAAACTTTTATTGAAATGACATCTGATTCCGTCTGATTCATCATTGCAAGAGAAGTTTAAATCAATGCCATTAGTGGAATTTTGGTGCAGTTCAAAAGATGAATATCCTCAATTGTCACAAAAGGCCGTTTTGCCATGTGTGAAACGGGGTTCTCCGCTTATGTATCGACAAAACGAAATACCGCAACAGGCTTGATGCCGAACCTGACATGAGAATTCAACTTTCATCAATAAAGCCTAATATTAAGTATATCTGTAATTAATTTCAGTTATTGCGTCCATATTTAATAATTATTTTCTTGCTTTTTTTCTTTTCCTTTATTTGCGGGGTTAAGGAAGAGGAAACACAACCCTCGAAACGTTCTCTTAATTAAAAAATATACAGAGTTTAATATTATTGTCCACCAACCCCACAAATAAAGGAAAAGAAAAAAAGCAAGAAAATAATTATATCTGTAATAATAAAAAGCAATTTCAGTCATCTCATTAAAATTTAAAAGTTCTGTTTGTCTGTTATTTTAAGAACTTTTGGTTTCCAGTAAACACATACACGTTGAATTACGGTTGAAACAACGTAACTTAGGTTGAAAGTACGTTACACGTTACTTTTTGGTTGAATATATCAACGTTGGTAGTCCGTTGATAGCAAACGGTTAATTTCCAACGTTATAACGACGTAGATAAATACTAATAACTCAACCATTGGTACGATTTTTACGTTAATTATACGTTACTTCCTATGGTTATGGTAACGTGTTTTTCAAACGTATATGCAACGTTACAAATAGATCTCATTGTCAACGTTGCCATATAACGTTATTTATATCGTAATTGTAACGTTAAATTAGTATGAAAAGACAACGACTCGGTGATATTTCCGTAAAAAACTACGTATTATTTAGCTATGGATAAAACTTCGAAAAAACCGTACATAAAACCACGTCTATCCATACGTTGAAGATACCCAGTATTTAAACGTATTTTTCTATCGTAATTTTAACGCTGAATTAGTATGAAAAGACAACGCCTTGGTGATATTTCCGTCAAAAACCACGTATTATTTAGCTATGGATAAAACGTCGAGAAAACCGTATATAAAACCACATCTATCCATACGTTAAATATACCCAGTATTTAAACGTATTTTTCTATCGTAATTTTAACGTTGAATTAGTATGAAAAGACAACGCCTTGGTGATGTTTCCGCCAAAAAAATACGTATTATTTAGCTATGGATAAAACGTCGAGAAAACCGTACATAAAACCACGTTTATCCATACGTTGAAGATACCCAGTATTTAAACGTATTTTTCTTTCGCAATTTTAACGTTGAATTAGTATGAAAAGACAACGCCTTGGTGATATTTCCGCCAAAAAACACGTATTATTTAGCTATGGATAAAACGTCGAGAAAACCGTACATAACACCACATTTATCCATACGTTGAAGATACCCAGTATTTAAACGTATTTTTCTATCGCAATTTTAACGTTGAATTAGTATGAAAAGACAACGCCTTGGTGATATTTCCGTCAAAAACCACGTATTATTTAGCTATGGATAAAACGTCGATAAAACCGTACATAAAACCACGTCTATCCATACGTTGAAGATACCCAGTATTTAAACGTATTTTTCTATCGTAATTTTAACGTTGAATTAGTATGAAAAGATAACGCCTTGGTGATATTTCCGTCAAAAACCACGTATTATTTAGCTATGGATAAAACGTCGAGAAAACCGTACATAAAACCACGTTTATCCATACGTTGAAGATACCCAGTATTTAAACGTATTTTTCTAACGTAATTTTAACGCCATTTTTCAATTTTATTATCTATTTTAAAATCATTTCAAAAAGTGAATTACATAATATTATGATGTATTGAATATGATCTACAATTTATCATTTATTTTATTTTAAACGACTCTTAAAAAATATGCACTTGATTTATGTTTTATATTTTAAACGCAAAGTTTTTTTTAATAAACCTTACATTTCATTTTTTAAATTAACTTTTAAGTTACAAGTTTTAACAGGCCACATTTATAAAATTTATTCGGATACCCTTTATATTTTTTAAATATTAATTTTTATTTTAAGCATTTCAGAAATTGATACTGTAAACTACGAATTATTTTCTCGAGTGAATTTATTTATAAATTAGTTATAATAATAATTGTGAACATCAAAATTGATAATCACAAACAACTGCATTAATTTATATACCCTGTGTAGCCCAGCTGGTTAGAACGCTAGACTCTTGCAATGGACTAAAAATGTTCCCAGGTTCGATCCCCACTAGGAGAGATTTTTTCCGTGTTGGAAAAAAATAAAAAGTAAGTAGATTGTGTTATTAATGTTTATCAATAGTTATTTTTCAGAAACATGGATGCAATTGAAATGGATTGATTTAGATATAGAAAATACCCATGGAAACAAATAAATGGATATTATGTAAATTATGATTAATAATAATATGTATTTGCACAATAGGTTTAGTACTAAAGATGTAATTAATATCTATCTAAATAAATAATTATAATTGAATTTCTTTTTAATTCTTTTACTTTAAACAAATAATATTAAATCAATTAACCAATCAATTAATCCATAACCGTTATTAACGTGTGGTTATCGTTTATTTCTAACATTTATTCCACGTACGTGTGTTTACTGGATATACGTTAAAATAACGTTACATTTTGCCTGAGATGGTTCAATAAAGGTTAAAATCAACGTTAAAACAACGTTGGTTGCTAAGTTGAAAAATACTTTAAAGCTCGCGACATTTCTACGCAAATAATACGTTACTCCATAACGTATATTAACGTATGGTTATCGTTCATTTCTAACGTTTATTCCACGTATGTGTGTTTACTGGGTAATTCTGAAAATATGTTTTTCAAAATAGGGGTTCCACAATAAAAGAGGACATTAAAAAAGGTTCCACAGATAAAAAACTTTAAGAAACGCTGCCTTAGAGGATCAAAATTGCTAGATCTATCCGAGAATCAACAATATTTTATTTTAAAATTGGATATTATAATTTTCTCTTAGCTACAGTTACATTAAGATCTTTTTGGAAATTGTAGCTTGCAGTATATCAAATATATTTAGTCGACTTCCGTGTTCAGGTTGTCAAAATCCAGATTGTAAAACTAAAGTAAATCAAACATTAATAATTATGGAATAATAAAATTATTTAAGGTGAGAGCAGACTAAAATTAAAAACTAATTTATTATGGGAAATAGTAAGTATCTACCGTTTTTCTTTACCTAAAACAAAATTTCAATAGCTTAAATCGCAAACATCGCTCTTAAATAAATTAGAACAAAATTGTTCACTGTATGAAAGGATCCAAATTGAACGAGAAAAATTTTCAAAGGAAAATGGTATGACTTGTGCAAAATGCTAGATATTGCTGGTAGCATTTGGTGCAGCAGACGTACACTGATTCATCTAAAGTATTCAGAAAACTTATAAGAACATCGAATCTGAAACTTATTACCGCCCAATTCAAGAAACGACTGGCTGCAGTAGAGATCTAAAAGTAAAATAGACCTTCAGAACTAAAAATTTTAAATCTAAAATTATAGAGAAATCTTTGGTTACGGTAAAGTTTAAAAATATTTTACTACTACACCCACTTGAATTTTACAGTCGAATGTATCAATTTAACTAGTATATAATAAATATAAAATTAATATCATAAAATATATCTGCAATTCTAAAATCAATATTCAATTATTTTCTCTTCGGTATAAAGTACAATATTATATTATAAGTTAGTAAATTACATAGCTAGTACGCAGGTAGTAGATAATATTATAAAATTAAAAACTACTTTAAAATAAATTTAATTATTATTTTTTAGTTAATTAATAAAGTCGAAGCCTTCTAATAAAGAAATTTCTTATTAAGTCTAAGTTACTATAGGTTACTATTCCTCTTTGTATTACTTAATGTTTTTTTATAAATCCAATATCTTAGAAAATACTTCAAAAGTCTCGACTAAAAGTTGGTTGGATAAAGCATATTTTAACAGTGTTCTTCTTAAAGGCATTTTGATTTCTCCTTATATATTTTTGTCACGCACATTCTTGAGAAAGATGTTAGAAATATGACAGCATCTAAAATGTTAAGTTCTTACATAGGTTAAAGTCTTTTTCAATAAAAATAAATGCAACATGGTCCTTTAATCAAATCTTCATCATCTAATGGTGCAATAACTAATAAATATTATAATTGACAGATATATAATACTTAAGATAGGTGCGAAAAAAATTTTAATGGGTGGATTTCTCGATAGTCATGCAGACCGTATACCATTAACAAATGAAGTACGAGCGTCCTAATCCTTCAAGTATATTATAAAAGTCAGCAATTAATAATATTATGGAAACATATTCAGGAGTAACTAATGCATCCACGCAAAGTCATAAATATTCATTTTGGAATGGAGAAGCTATTGTAATGGCGTCCCCGAGAAAGGAAATGATATCTAACAGATTAAAATTTTTGGTCAACTAGTTACCAGCATGGAGCTGGTTACTACTATAATTGTAAACTATTTACGCTATCATAAGATGTTACAATAACACCGACTGCTTTGAGATTTAAATTTTTTGGGTCCATTTTATCTCCCAAAGAGCTGAAGTCCATTATCCGCAAATAGCTTGCAACATGATCTTGTTAAACTTTCTCCTTTGGTATTCCATTCAAAGGTTTACATGAACGGTGACATTTCAAGACCTCAAGACAACATCCGATAATTATTGCAGAAATAGAGTCTCGAAAGTTTTCTTTGCAAATTTATTTTCACTCCAATTTGATAGTTTTTGCTTGATGATAAAGAGACTATTATTATTGTATTGTAAGGATTAAGGCTAAGAAGTTGACGGCAATAATAAACTGAATAATGCCAAAATAAAATTATTAAATAAAGTTTTCTCCATCAGTTTCCATTTTAAACAGTTTCTTTGAAAGAAATATTACTGAAAGGCACATTTGACACATGCTTATTTTTTTATAAATAAAATATAAATACACATTTCTGTTTTCCGCAAGTTTGTGTTCCCTACTTCCGAGTCATTGTACATTTACTACGCTATATTTCACGAACGATTTCTTGCACATAGAAAAGAACCGTAACACGTATCTATACATTGCTTTAAGAACGAGTTATAAAGATGACACTTCGCTTTACGGAAAATAAAGTAATGCGCTTCATAAGATTTTAAAATAGCATAGCATGTTTTGCGAGCGCAAAAGCGATGGAAGAAACTTTGTATCATCCTATGGTAGAACCACAGCAACTCGCACTTAATTTCACGGCCTGTCGACCAGTTGAGAAACGGTCGAAATGGCCACACCAGTTTATGACAAATCATCTACATTACTCTACCACCAACGCTTACCAGTTTGCACACAAACGTTTGCTAAGATTTCATTGTATATTACATAACTTAAATATTGATCAGGTTGAAACTTTTGTTACAGGCTTTCTGTTTTCTACGGAGAAAGAATTTGATTAACTTTTTATGTTATTATTTACCTAAAATATACATTTTTATCTCATACTACATACATATATGTATTTGGATTTTAATTAAAAAGGAGATAAATAAAGCATTTCAATTTATAAAGTAATTAATAATGCAATTTACTTGTTCGTATGCCAGCATATTTACTATTATGTTATTGAAGGCAGGTATTATGCACTACTTTAATGGATAAGCATTAATTCAGTGGTTGAGTAACTATAATAATAAATTTGGAATTAATTTTTACATGCAGAATGATTTTGTTAACTATTTGAACAAACATAATATGTAAATTTAATTAGAGTAAGCAATGGGCAAATTCAATAAATTCTAACAACTGCTTTTGTTTCCTATTTTAAGCAACGGTGGTGGTGACAACATATTAAAGGTGTTGGGCTTGATTTTTTCTGAATTTCGAATGGAAATTTTTAGAAGACCAACAGAACACCTGATTTTTCTCTAATGCTAGTTGCTATCATGTTTAATATCAATTTTTAGTGTCAAGCCCGTACTCTGCTTTAGAAATCGATATGTCATAATCCAATTTTAATAACAGACCCAATGGTTGAACCAGGGACTATAACTCTCAAATAGTAATCGTATTAAAATAGTCAACGCAATCACTAAATATAATAATATAATATGAACGGTTGTTTTCAGTTTATTGCACTTTACTGCTACTGATATACATTTCGTTGAAACTCACTGTAGCCCCTACTGTGGAGGGCATCTCTAGGTGCTACTAATTTCTCTTATTAAAAATGGTACAAATATACGAATGTTAATCACTGGAAATATTTCAATATATAAGAAAATGTACCTACTGAATATGGACTTTTCAAACTAAGGTCAAAAATGTACCAACATATTCTTTTCCTTCATGTTATGACGTGATATAATATTACCTCTGATTTGATATTTAAAATATAAGGACGATTAAGCCTTTCAAGAACCTCAAATCAAGGTTAAGTCTCCAACAGCAGGTAAAAATCTTCAATTAACCTGATGCACCTGCTGATGAAATCGACAAAGCGGGAGAACCAATTTCTATATGTATGTATTGTGGTGTTTCAAACGAGTTGAGGACTTGGGGTTGGACATCACGTTCAAGAGGGATGCAAAAAGGGATGCCCGGAACCGTTGAGTACAAATACTGTGAGAACGGACGTAATTTCAAATTTCAAAGATTTGAGAAGATTTTAGAAATATTTTGATGTTGAGTGAACACTTACATGGTAGCCTATGGAATTAGTAGAAATCTCGTTTTAAATTTGTACGGAATACACAGCGAATAATACGTGTACGAATGCACAGCACAATTAAGATAATTTGGTTAAATTTATTGGTAATCCGACTAATAAGCACGAGAAGACAAAATCATCAAACACTTATCGTCCTTGTTCTATAACGCCACTACACATACACGAAGTAATAAGGCAGCAATTCCAGTGGTTGCGAAACGGTTTCACCAAAGGGTTTTTAGTTTTAATTTGTATTTGAACATTTTATTGGTAAAATTTGAATTTTGCTACACTTTTTACACATAAAGGTTTCGAACAACAATTTAGTTATCAGATCGATAGTAAATGTAATTGTAGTTCGAAACAATTTTACCAAGTACACGAACGGCTAAGCGACAAAATTATTGTCAAAAAATCAGGATTAATACTCAACGTATTAGAAAAATTTACATTAAATCAGCACTATCCACCCGAGTCTTTGATTTCGAGTTGAACCTAGTCTTCCATGAGAGAGTATTTGTGCTCTCCACCATTTAGCGACCCTGACCGTAGTTGTTTTTGTAGAAAAACATTATAACTTATTTTATTATAAAATATCCAAAACTTGGGTTGTTAAATTCTATAGCAACGTTTTCTTAAAATAATTTATGAAACGACTTAAAAATTCAATTTCAAAATTATGGGGTAATATTGCTTAAGTTATTGGAAAGAGCACATACAAAATTTTGTAGTTTCAATTAAAATTCCAAATATTAACCTCTACAAACGAATTACCTTTCTGAAAAATCAAAATTGTTCGTTAAAGTATTCGCGGTTATACGAGAGTTATACGAGAGTAATGTAATACAGATTTTAAAAAAAAATTCACATCAGATATTGGATTATCATGTCGTTAGATTCAATATTAAAGCAGGTAGTAGAACTCCCAAAATAATTATTATACTTTATCTTATTGATTGGCCGGTTTAAGTTTTATCCACATACAATTATAATATATTTTTTTCCACTTTCTAGAAGCAATTCTAAGAGAATCCTCTTCTAGGATCTGCCTTCAGATATGCCTTGTATCCTAGTTTTTAGGGTAATTGTGGTAATTTAATAACCCAAGAGACCACCGGCTTAACGTGTCTTCCGAAACATGGAGACTAGTCATAAGAAAGTATCCTGATGAGTTTCAACCAGGTACCCCGCATTCGTAGTTGATTGCGTTAGCTGCAAGGCAATGACTGTCTCTTAATTATAATATACATAATATAATAATTGAATAAGCTTCTCCAGATTCAATTTGGTGCAAGAAAATATAACTCAACTCACTCCTCAAGTGACTCGAAAATACATTGAAAAATAATCACAATTATGAAACTTATTACCTTCATAATGATGAGTTTAAGTACAAATTTAAGTTTGTAAGGTATACAAGTATAATATCAATTTTAAATCATCTAACATACCGGATAACTTTCCTTTGTAGCTATAAGCTTTGTAAGACTTTCAGAAGTTTTTATCAAAGCTTGATCAAGTTTCAAAGTTTTTGTAGTACGAAATATCATAAGTACTCATTTTGTATGTAGTACATCACATTTTTAAATAGAATGTATTATAGAACAAACAGAAATATGTCTATGTTAAGCAATAAAAAAGTTAATTAAAACCAACTTGTAGCTAATTTTGTATTTTTATTAAATTAATAAATTTTCTCTCTATTTCTAGGTTCAGAATTGATCGCGGAGGACCAGATTAATTAGGTGAGTGTTGATGATCACAGTCATTAGAATGATTCATGTCACCACGGTTTAGTAATTAGAGAAGGGAGGGTAACTAAATATATATTATATTCCGCAAAGTGATAAAGCGGCTCTACCTAAGACTTAAATTATAAAATTATTTAGTGGACGTTCAAACAAAATTTTAATTATTGGCAAACGAATTAAGTATATACCCATATATTTGTCTCTGTATTACAATTTATGTGTTATTATACTAAATTTAATTAAAATTGAAAACATTAAGATGTTTTCATTGAAATTTTAAAAATAGGTTTAGTTTATTTATATTTTCAGATCAAAGAGTGATCAATAGTACCAACTGTTGTAGTTCTAAAAAAAATTTAACTACCCACATTCAATTTATTATAATTAATTATGGTACCACTATTTTTATTCATACTAATAATTTATAAGGTGGTGAATTTTACCGTACTTCATTAGAAATTTGTCACAGAAACTAAACGAAAAATAATGTAGTCTGGGAATTGAGTAATATAAGTAATCAGAAATAAATTTGATCAGTTTCCTTTTGCTCAGTTCTTTGTAATCTATTGGTGTCGATACAACTTTTGTAATACTTTGTTTCCCAAGTTTTAAAAATGTTAACCATTGTGTTGACAATGGTACTACTGTAATTTGCAAAATTACACAATTGCATAATATTTATATTTTTAAAAAGTTATATTTGCGTATCCCATTTAGATTTTAATGGTGCAACTATATTGTAAATAAGTTTCCAGTTTAATTTTCTTTCCCTCAAGTTTTCTTATTGGAGTAAAATGGCAACTGCTCTAATTTGTACCTAATGCAATAATTAATAAATTGCACTAACAAATCACTTTTCTTAATTTCACTTTGGCACTTCTTATAACTCTTTGGTCATAAACATAATTAAGTGCTAAAGAACAGAATTAACTATAAGTTGGCAGTATGCACAGCTATCTCAAATCTTCAATTAAAAATAAAGCGCAGTAAATAACGCTTCATAAATAATTTGAAAAGTTATTATCATACGGTGGTCATATTAAAAATGACCTATCACGTATTAATCTTTCGAAATTGCCAGGAAATCAATTAAGTTAAGGACATCGCTTCGCGGTTTTGTTGGCTTGAATTCGGTTTCGTTAGTAATAGAGGCCCTACCACCCTCAATCACTATAAAGTTCGGTCATTGCTTATCAATTGCTTTTACCCTAGACAATTTAGTACAAAGAATGTCGCAGTGTAATGAATGAAGAGTTAAATTAATTTATACAGTTGAAATTTAATTAAAGTTGTAAACATTAAAATCCAAAATATTCTTTTTAAATAGAATTTTTTATGTAGCATTTTGAATTTTAATTTTTGTTTTTAAGTAGCACATGAGACCATCATCAGCCGTATCCTCACTCTGGATAGACAGTATAGACTTGTTTTTAATCGTTAACGTAATTAAAATGAAATTCTTTCTGGAATTTTCTTCCATTTCTGGAATTTGAAAGCCCACAAAAGTTTTCTCATATCCCTGGGGGTCGTCGCGACCATTTACTCATCAAAATTATTTAATGTAAAAATAATTTTTTTTATCTCATGTATAAGAACACTTTTAATATCTAAAAAAATTCTTTAAAAGTTATAAAACAGTTAAAACCTACTATATAGTACTTATAAATGTAAGCATACCGGCGTACCAAAGTTAACAAAAGTTCTTCTACCTTTAAAATAAATATAACGTAATAGAAACAAATTTTATGTTACTTCTTTAAGAAAAAGTTGTTACGACTTGTTTTGTAACAAGCAGCATTTTGAACTTTTGTTCTTTTAAAGTTATTAGTAAACCAGAATACCTATCACAAAATTTTACTCCTTGTGAAAATTTTAATAATATGTAACTTGAAATGCACAACACACATACTTTTAGCTAGCGTTCACGTTGATACTGTATGTAATTTTTTTATCTATTTTTAAAAGTACTGAAATTGTAGTAAAATGTAGCAGTGTTCCGGATAGATATGCCAAAAAGAAATATTAAAATCGATCAACTTCAAAAGAAACCATCACAAAATCAATTTACTTAGCTTTATACGTAATTAGAGACGGTCATTGCCTTGCAGATAACGCAGTTGGATGCGAACGCGGGGTACTGGGTTCAAACCCGGGGAGAGTCAAACTTTCTTATGACCAAGTCTCCGTGCTTCGGAGGGCACGTTAAGCCGGCGGTCCCCCTGAGTTGACGAATTGCCACCGTTAACAAAAAACAGGGCCACAGGCACATCTGAATGCTAGCCTAGTAAGCTGCTACACCGGATGTAAAACAACTATAGTCCAAAATCGATCTGCGGACTACTCACCAACCCGTCTGGCCAGCGTGGTGAGTTATGGCCAGATCCTCCATAATATGGAGAGGCTTATGTCCAGCAGTGGGCGGAAAAAAAAAAAAAAAAAAAAAAAAGGCTGATGAAGATACGTAATTATATTGCATGTCGTTGACATTAAATTATAAATGAAAACTCCTAGAAGACGAAAAGCAACAATCTTTAATTTAATAACGAAAGCCACTTCATGCACTATTCAATTGTGATAATTACTTAGACGAAATTGCTCTGCGGCGCCACAGTTACGAGTAATTGAAATAAGTGGTGTGGTGCTATTTAAATGAAATGTTGGTTGCTTGTAGATATGAAAATCAAATAATTAAATTTGTTATTACAAATAATAATTGGAACCTCATTGAACTTGGTTATCTTTTCAACAATATTTATTATTTCGGTTTAAACAGATAGATACGAGTATTATTATTATTCTATTTTTTAATTTTCAATCTGTGCTTATCCAACAATTGCAATGTTCACGTTTTGGTGGTAAAACTAATCAGAGCAAATACATAATATATAGTCAACGCATACAACATTACAAATCTATGGAGATTTAGTGTAAACAATTTTATATTATTTACTTACGCAACTTTGGGTTTAGAAGTTGGTGGTATAATTTGCGCCAGATCTATTTTAGTAAAATTAACCCAAAGTGGTCAATAATTACCGTGATCTTGTAGTGAAAATAATAAACCCAATACAGTGGAACTCTAATATTTTTTCTAAATTCGTCCTGTTTTTTCGGTAAAATATAACGATTTGTTTGATATTAGTCCTTTTTAATGTTCGTCCTCCCTTCAGAAACGGATTTCAACCGTAGTGATTGGGGAAAAGGAAAACAAATATTTCTGTGCTTTTAAACAACCTGCCTCAGGTGTATGGCCCTGTGTCCTCACTAATGCAATATAAAATCTTTGATTTTTATTGCTTTACTATTGCCGATTTATGCCTGGTTTATGCTGATTTCATAAAAAATAAAATTATTGTAGCTATTCTTTAACACGTCCTCATTTTAAATTATCATTTGTAATCAATATTTTTTTTAATTTTCCATTTCAACGAAGTTCCAAATAATTTACTAGAAAGCTCCTCCTCCTTCTTCACCTCCATTGAGACATTTCTAGAAGCGTCTTTGATTGGTTTTGATCATTTACTACCGACTACAAAAGTTTACCAATATAAAAATAATTTACAACCGAGAACGCGAAGTAGATAAACGGATCTGATTTGACACACCTTTGCGTATTTTTATTTTTTTGAACAACCACATCAATGATAATATTTACATTATATTGAGATAATTTTTATTAAGATTTAATTGATAAAGTTTACTGCGTATATTTAAAAATTGTAGAACTTTCAATCTTCTGACTTCTGGGAATTCGATACCACAACCCCCGCTTCTAATGCCATGATAAGTTGAATATCTATTTCGGAAGGTTCCGAATTAATAAAATCTAATACTATGTTGGTCTTTGTAACCGGAAAGTTTGGGGAGTATGGAATATCCTTCAAGCAAATTTGTAGTTCGTAAGCTAGAATTACATATGGAGGTACTTAGCAAACCATATACACATTTGTAGGCATGCCTATGATATGTTCATTTATTACCAACCAAGGAAGATTCCCAACCTCTAAAATATTTTCATCCTGCAAAACATACGTATGCATTTTGATTTATGACAACCTCCCCCGACTAAATCCCAATGACGAACAATTGAAAGAGTTATCTTATACGCCCTAATTATTATTATTAATATTTACACGTATAGTGAAAATGGGTCAAATCGGTTATATCGCAATGTGTAAGTTTATATGCAGCAGCTTCAATTTACTGTTAACAATAAATTTATTCTGCATGGTTACATAATATATTTTTCCTCATTGCGATAGGTAAGGTCGTACCTTTCGATCTTCATTTGAGTGACGAAAAGTCCCTTTTTGTCGGACTCCGTAAAATGAGTCCGGGAAAGTTTTTCTCGGACTCATTTTGAGTCCGGGAAAGTTTTTCTCGGACTCATTTTGCGGCCGGGAAAGTAGCAGTTCCGGATTAGGAAATTCACTTTCTCAGGCGACTGAGATTCAATCATACACAATAATCAAAATAATACGTTTAATTATTATAAATATTAATTGTTATCGCCTTACAATTTTTGAAAGTTATACCTCGAGAAGTCGATGGAGGATCAGGTTGGTCTTCTAAAACTTCTTTTTTCTTTGTTTGTTGCTCCAACTGTCCTGCAGGAGCAAATATTGCAACAGATTCACCAGTAGTAAATGCCGTAACTACCTGTGCAGCTATTTCAACCGTTGAACCTAATATTTTGGAAGCCACTTGCAGTTTGTTCTCGACGGAGTTTTCAATATAACCTTCTGCAACATTGGTAGATTTCCATCCACCATGTCGCTTGAGAGTCGTTATATCTGCTCCGGCGTCAGCCAGCAAAGTAGCCGATGTTCGTCGGAAACAATGCCCTGTGTATCTATTTGAATTTGGTAGTTGAAGATAATTTGCAATTTTTTGGGGAACGTTTCCGATGGTATGTATACCAACCGGTTGTTTGGTACATTTACCGTTACGATACGAAACAAAAAATCTACCATGTGGTACTGCAGATGGACGCAGGGAAGAATATTTCTTGAAAATTGCTAAAAGGTCAGAACATTCAAAGTTTCCTTTGCTTATAGTAAATTCTCTTCTTATATTTGTTTTTGTGTATGGTATGTTGATTAAAATGTACGAGCCCTGGTCTCGAACATTTTCGAGCAGAAGAGAAGTCAACTCTTCTCTTCGACATGCGCCGCTGATACCCACAATCAGTGCTACCTAAAACAATTAAATTTCAATTAAAATAATTTCTTGATTAATGTAAGTTTTTAATTCATTACCTTCATGAAGAGATACGTCGTATCATCTGCTTCCTTTAAAAATTTTGTTATTTCTCCTTTTGTGAGAACACTGGACTTTTTTGTTGTTTGTCCAGTCGATTTCCTTTTAAGCAGGGCAACCAAAGACGTAAACTTTTTGATGTCAATTTTTTTTTTAAGTTGGATTGTAGCCCTCAACATCGAATAAAGAGTCCATAGCGTAGAGCTCTTATATGTCTTTGATTGGAGTTCAAAATACGCCATCAAAACTGCTTCGTTTATGGTTTTAACTCTTTTTTCTGTACACCATTTCTCGAATTTGTTATACGCACCTTCATACTTGTCTTTTGATTTTGCCGGTAGCAAAGATTGCGCAGCTAACGAAGCTAATTCTTCGATATCGGAATCTTCAGATAGATCACTCATTTTGTCACCGAGATCTAAAACAATGCTGCTTACCTAAATAAAATAAAACTGTAATTGTGGTACCTACTTATTTTAATAAAATAATTACCTATTTTAATTTTACAATTAAAAATGTATTCGTGTTTCACAAATATGTAACACATAAATTGTTTTAAACAACTGCACACTCTACAACTTAGCAACGCTTTTAATTCATAATTACAGTCACACACGCCTTCTAGTGCATGAGCATATTTAAATTACACTTAAATTTTTGTGTTTTATTTAGAACGCAATGAGGAAAAATCTTGTATGCTACTTGTAACGGAAAGTTACTATTTCAGTACGCGGCTCTTTTTTGTACTCGGCTGCGCCTCGTACAAAAATATATCGCCTAGTACTGAAATATTCAACTTTCCGTTACTAGTAACATAAATAGCTAATATTGAAATGATTTTAAATATTGTTCAAATAAAATATACAAAGGAAACGACTAACAAAAATTAATCCACAAAAAACCTTCGTGTCTAAATTTAATAAGTGGTTTAGTGGCTTACAATTTTTTAAATAGAAAATTTATCAAAAATTAGGCTTCTTATCTTCTATTCTTATCATCCTTCATTTAAAATAAAAATCAAAAATTCGTGAACTTTCCCATTAGGCCAAGAAGTATTGTCGAGATGAATTATTAAGCCACTCACTTAGGGCGCAGCGCTCACCCTCTGTGGTATACCAATTTGCTGTTCGAGTCTTACACTCTTTCGATATAATTAAATGAATCTTGAAATAATGCGAATTGCATAAAATTAACCCTCTTTTATACTTTTTGATTTCTATCAATTTATCTTAACTATACCTTCTCTTGATATTGGCGATTGATTTTTAATTACTTCCTTCTTTTTAATTAAAATTATCTAATTGTAAAATTTTTAAACTAATGACATTCTTAGTTGGTTGATAAAATAATTAAAATTGGTTGGACTTGATGCTTATCGATTTACGACTACGTTCCTAAAATTTAAAATTAGAAAACAATTCTGTTTAATGTAAATCTTTTTCTTTAAAATACATAATTTAATTTTTCATCTACAAGAAAAGTATTCAAAATTAAAATGTTTTAAGAAAATATTATGAAAAATGTTTTGCAATAAAGCACGAAGGGTTTTAAGTTCTCACGCATTATCACCCCTTATTCGTTACTCCACCACTCGAGAGCAAATGCAGTGAACATCTTTTAGCGTCGTCAAAGACAGCTATCTGATCATCAGAATGTAAATACAAGTATATAAACATCTCAAGTGGTATGTACTCAAATATATCTACCGCAAATACTCACTCAAAAGTAATTTACGTCAATATTTGAGTTATACGAAAAGAAATCGCTTCTAACTGAAGTGAATGAGCAAATACGTTATTAATTCCGGTATTAATTCTAATAACTGAGACTACTTTGTTTAAATACTAGGGTTATTATTTGTAAGATGTTTCAAAACTGCAAACATCAGTGACGATTAATTTCTGTTCTATGAAAAGAATGCCTTTAGAATATTAAAACAGAAAGAAACTAAATGTTCATTGTTTTTCACAAATTTTTCATTTCAATAATTATTTGCCTAAAGTTTCTTACAGATGATAATCTGCCTTTTAGTTCATTGCATATCTAATTACTTAAAATATTATAGATTCCAGATAACTATCGTAATTAAAGTTAACCTAGTATAATAACCTATCTAATTACCACTTACTTGATTTTAATAGGCGATTAGAGCAGTTTAAACTTACATTTTCTTTAAACATTAAAAAAATGTAAAAACTTTAAAATCTTGAATTTGCTGAAATGGAGCTTTATTTCCTCTTCACAGAGCATCGCGTTATTTTAAAAAACTTTATTCAAGTTATAGTACTAATGGCAAAACTTAACGGACTTCATAGTAAGCTTGAACTACTAGGCTTTTTTAACTTTAACACGATACACAACAAAGTACCTCGTAATTGCGGTATACCAGGAGGGTCCAAATTATACAATAAAGCGCTAACAGTTTAGAAACAAATCATAACATGCATTTATATAAATGATAAAAATATAAACTTACTGTTCCTGTTTTAATTTTTTGCCAGGATGTTAATTGGTATATTTAAATTAAATAATATTTCCTGAACGAATAACGAAATAAATCCTTGTTGGTCTTTTGAAACTTTCCGCAACCCGCATCTTATTATTTCTTCCGATTTCCCAGATAGTATTAAGAAAAAGGCAATGCATGAAATAATTTTAATTTATATTACTAAATTTTATTTGTTTGTACTACAAAGTACAAGCAGTCAGCATTTTTAAAGAAATTTAATTAGAGGAGCAGGATGAAATGATATGACGAGATTATAAAGTTAAGATGGTTGGAGGTAAAAAAATAACATTATTCTGATAATTACATAATCTTATCTCCCGTTTCCTAAATCCCTTTTGACTTGTTTTTCTGAATTTAATATCGTTTTTTGGTTCAGTAAATATTAAACCGAATCGTTTCTAAATTATACTCGTACATACACTGGTATAATATAAATTATTTAATCGTTCGGTAATTCATGGAAAAGACTTTTATCATTTTAACGAATCATTTGTAAGAAATTTAAACCGCTTTTGTTATAATTTCTTATTTCACGCCATCGAATAAATTAGTAACTAAAAAATTATGATTTTGAATAATAGCTGCATAAATAACTTTCTTAAGGGTATCGTTAGGATTACCTACTTTGGTAGAAATTATATTGTATACTCAACACTTATAGGTATATTTAATTTTACAAAGCGTCATTCTAAGAACCCACAATTCTATTAATCGGATTTACTATGGTTTCACTACATTCGTCTATTTGAGATAGCTTTACGTTAGTTGGCATTCAAGGCAAGTGGAGAAAGTGCTAAATTTAATTATCTTAGATCTTAATTATTTATTTATTACTAATGTTTAATATTACACTGGCTTAAATATGTTTAGTAAATTTTTAAGCAAAATCAATTTATCGAAAACTGTTAAAATATTTCCTCAATATCCACAAAAATGATGAATTTCATCAGATTTTAGAAAACCATTTTATTGATCAGGTTTTTTTAATTACCTACACAGTCTTTCATTTAAATAATTAATTTTAAAGTAAAGCAAATTATAATTTAACGTAAGAATAGCAAATTTGTAGAAAAACAGTATTGATTGAGAAGCACCCTTAGTAGCAATGTAACCAACTCTGCAGGGGGTAGATAACGTTGCAGGTTAGTGGTCTAATTCAGGGATTTGCGTAAACGTCCGGGTCGGAACGCAATATGTAGCTGATTTACATATGTTTACTGGAAAACAAAGAGAAGTTTTACTCTGAGATAAAATTAGTTTTTTTGAGTTTTACAGATACACATCGATTTTATATTTAAATAAAAGAGTATTTTTGTAAGGTGCAGAAAACGAAGTTAAGCACTTTCTATAAATAAATTTTGGTGTTTTAAATAGAAATTAATTTATTATTATTGCATAAGATGTTTGTTATGTTTCATATCGTCGCTGTTTTGTAGATAGGGCGAATAAGCCATTTTAAGAAAATACGATTTACATATTTCTATCAATTCTTTCTCTTTGTAAAAATAATTTGAAGTATTATTTTTATGTTTTATACTCGGTTTTATAGTATAGGTTACCCTTAGAATTTAATATGAACACTTAACACTTTTTAAATCGTTCATAGATAACTCACACAATAATAGTCATAAACATCTTGCCTGTAAAGTTTTTCAATTGGTTTATTCGCCCTTTCTACAAAGCAGCGACGGTGTATGAATCAGAATTATATGAATGAGTTCAAAGACTTGAGCATAGCGTAAGTTTAAAAAAAAATACATAGGAGGGGGAAAACAAATGAGTTACGTAAAATTTTAACTAATGATGATGATAATTACATCGGGAAATTTTACCGATAAAAGGATGACAGCAAGTGGAAAAACATGAAGGCGATCCTGATTTATCTGCAGGAGTCTTCTATGAACGACAAAAAGGATGTCTAGAACTTGGGTATATTCGGAATGTAAAGTATGGAATAAAATTTATAAAATGGAGAAACTTAATATTCATATTATATATAATATGAAAAAATCTTACGTTTTTTATGGCATTTTGTTAGGAAATGTACGTCTTTTCCTCACTAGTGCGGGAAAGTATTTAACATATTAGCTGCATTCGCGGTAACACTCCTGGACACGTTTTATCCTACTGCGTCTGCGGTTTTATACTTTTTATCATCGAATTTGAGCTTTAATGAAAATTTTATTATAAATCCGCAGACGCAGTAGGATAAAACTTATCCCGGATTGTTACCGCGAATAGAGCTATTATTATGCGCACTTGTAATAATACTACAAAAGAAACATAAAATCTTGACCATAAATCTTGACCATACGGATTAAATTGAACGAAGTTTGAAAATGTACCTTAAATATTAGATTAATTAAATTTTGGAACCTGTTATATAAAATTATTTAAAAAAATGAAGTGGGCAGCTCCGTGGAAAGTGTTAATTTTCCATTCTCTGTAAAGTTTCCAATTTCGGCTGTATTGCACTTCTATTGAAAATCCATCACCTTGAATGCAAAAAGAACACTTTCTTACCTAGCAGTGCAAAGGGATATTTTCAAAAAATTCTGGAGCACTTCTTTATACGTTTGATTTGCAATTCGACAATTAATAAAAGTAAATTATTGCGTAAGTAAATTTTTGAAAAACATTATAATAACTTTTCAAGATAATATTAGTGTTTCATCAAAGAAAATAATCCTCAAAAATTATTGACGAGTCCTGTCTATACATTAGCCTGTCAAGTTTCAAGCTATTAACTCTTTCAAGAGTTAATGCATAGGCAGGAATCGTCAATAATAGAGAATTCAGACTCATTTTCTTTGATAAAGCACCGGCCAAATTTTGTTGTGATTACTTATCACATATATGTAATAAAAATAGTTCTGGGTAAATTACTATAAAGTAAAGTACTACTGTACTTCATAAAAAGTTCAAGTGAACAAATAAGTAGACATTCAGTAACCCAAAACAAATTTTAAAATACACCTCTTCCTTTATACCTTTCTCTTCCTCCTGATAGATTCGAATTTGCCACAAATTAAAAAAATAATATAAAAATATATGGGTCGCTACATATATGAAGGAACTGGGTGAGTGAAAAGCGGTGAAAAGCTACCTGCATTAGGGTTTTGTGTTTAATTGCCTTTTCGATCTTCTGAATTTTATTCCACACTTTTTTTTCTCACTGTGTAATAAATCTATATAAAAGTTTTATTATAAACTAAAAAAAAATCTATAATGTAATTGACGTTCAATACCTCAATTTAATAGAAATCTATAATAAATTCACCTCAAATAAATCTGCCAAATACACCATTTTGTTAAATGAAATGCTATGTACGTTTCGCCGTATTCCATTTCAAGATTTATTTGTGCGACACAAATTATTAGTTAATGCAAACCAATCTTTTTCTCAGTGTAGGAAGTTCTAGTTTTTTATTTGTTTTTGGTTTATTCTTCGTTTTCTCCTCGTTTTTATTTTATTTAATCTTTTTCCTTTAATTTACTTTTCGTTTTAATTTTCATTTATATTTATTGTAACACGGTAAAAGCTACAAGAAGTAATAAAATTAATTAAAATTTAAGATTAATTCTATTATTATTTTTATATTATGTGTAAATATTAATAACAGTAACTATTTCAATGTATTGTGAAATGGATGGTAAAGAATTGGAAAAGCCCTTCATGATTGATGATGACACGTGGAACCCACAGTCGGTGGTTCAGGTAGTTCAAATTCCAAGTTAAAGAGTGATCCCCTTTAGCTAAATCAACATTAACCTAGGTTTGGTCCTTTGCTGCATGGGCACCTCTTGCTCTCAATATTCATCTCAACAACGTGATAATTGATAAACTTCTATGAAAGGTGAAAATATATTGGTTTCTTTCAAATCAAACACAGATATACATAATTCCTTCCACCTCATTTTAATGAATTATTTAACAACAATAATAATTTGTACAATAATATTTGCACTAACAAATTAGAAATGAAGAAGAGAGAACATTAAAATAAAATCAATTTTAACAAAGAGCCTCGTCGGATAAGTATGTTAAAAATTATTTAAATAATGATGGTATAATTCCGATCAACATATAACGCACATTCCATCTTCACATCTTCACATAATCATGTTTACAATATATAAATTGGCATACTCTGATAGGTACCTTAATAAAGTTAACGAATCGTTTTCATTTAATGAATTCAAATCACGTGATCGAATAACTTCTTCAAGCTTCATTTTAATTTCTTCTGAAATATCGATCTGCTGCTTTTCAACGAAAGACTGAAAATGTAAAATTTGAATGCTTTTGCCATTTATAAAGCCATTGACAGAACCACTTGCTAATAAACCACTATCAACCATTATGTGGGTCATACCACTGCCGCCATAAAATTTGTCAAGTCCCTTCATCAAAGTCATCCAAATATGAAAATCACCACATGAGCGAAAATATTTCCATTTAGAGGACTTTCGGTAGATTGAATTTGTAAAGTAACTTTTGCTGATACAATATCAATGTGACTTCGATGTTTGGCTGTCCAAGCAGTTCTTTCATCATTTTTAAACATTCATTTAAAGTGTGTGGAACAACTTGTAGAGCAGTTGGAGACATGTTAATCGGAGTGAGATATGCAATGGATTGTTTAAAGATTCATCTAGGCGAAATTGGGTGTTAAATTAAACCCAAATTGGTGACTTGTGAATTTTCATAGTATCAGAAAGCATCCAAATAAAATTGAGTTCATTAAACGATTTCAAGTTTTTATCGTTTCCATTTCTTATACATTTATGGTACATTGGTATCTCTAGGATAATATGTATCTTCAAAAATTCTTTTTCCTTTAATGGTTTCCATTGTCCCACAATCTTCTGGAAAATATGGTTCTTCTAAGCCGCGATTTGCATCATCATATCGATTTTCTTGATCTTCAGTAATGAATCTTTCAAAGTGAAAAATTATGCCAACTAATTATGTCATATAAAGTGTCTTTGCCAGAGTAGTAGTATCGATAAACCTGTCAAAGATATCAAGCAACACCCGGGTATACAAACCAGGAGTTAGTTGTATTCCACTTGCGCAATTGTGAAGATTCAGTTGCATTATACGTTAATTGAATTTCAAGTTCTTCAACAACATTAGAACTACAGTAATGTCTTTAAAAAAAACTTTTAACTTCTCCATTTTGTCACAGCATAAATGAGATTCTAGCAAATACATAGATAATTTTCGTCACATGAATCTGATTTTGTCTTCGCTTTCGAGCTGGCCCACAATAATATTCTGGTAGTGATTAAACACTGATATAATTGTGTAATACTAACAAGGAATCAGGACAGCGCGGAACCAAAATCTTGCGTAGTAGATGTGGAGGGAGAACGCATGACACCCAATTCTATCAATTGACACCAACATAAACTCGAACAGACGAATTTTCGTTTCTGCACATTAGCTCCGCTTTGTCGTAATTCCTTGGGCTAACTTTATATTCAAACAATTAATTTTGCTGTAAATATTATTTTCAATTTTACATTTATCTCATAGACAACCAGTAAAATATGATTAATCTAATCGATCTAATCTAATTATGCGTTGAGTAATATTTACAATTTTATTCACATAATATGCAAGCTGTATGTTATTCGAATGTGAAGTTTTCATTAACCTTCATCCGCTCGCGCATTCTGGAGTTGAAATTTGCCTTTTTCAATCTTCTCTCCCATTTCCTTCCAGAGCGTCAAGGACAGGTGGAAAGGGCTTGTATTCTCTAATTACTATCACCTCCACTAGACCATGCCCGTGTTCTATTTAAAAAAGATCCACCAGCCGTCTCAGTATAGCCACAACTACACTAAAAGTGTCTTACCGTGGCCAGTTTGCCGCGTACGCGAGCGGATGAAGGTTAAATACATACATGCATTGTCAACTAATTTTTGAAATCATTTGAGTATTTTACATTGGAACATCGCTTTTGGAATAAAATCTAAATTTGCATAACATACTGATCTACTTAAACATTAAACACGTTAGTTGATCTGGTTTTAAAGTTCTTGACGCCCTCTAACGGATTTATGTTGAAAGCAAACAAAGGTATCACCTTAAATTTTATAATTTTTACATCGCATCGTTACAAAAGGGAATAGTTGACATTTATTTTTATTTGTATAATAATATGTATGATGATGTTTTCATTAGGTGTGAGTCTAGATCCTTTAAAGTCCGTTTAGAGGGCTTTCATAACAGAATCAACCTGGTTATAAAACTTATACATTTTAAACAATTATTAAATATTATAAAGAACTTATGGCCGTTTTCAGCAACAATATGTTATAGTTAATCTCTGATTAAGTTAATCCAGGTCAAATATGAACCAATGGAAAACGACTAGTAATAATAAAAGCGATTTCTATTTTTTAGTTAGTTTAACTATAAGATATTGTTGCTGAAACCGGCCATTAAAGTTACAGCTAACAATAATAACTTTAACTGTATTTTTACATTAACTGATATCTTGACCAATCCGGTTAACTTATAATTTAAGTCCTCTTAATTTAAGGATATTTTTTAACTGTATATAATTAAACTTGCTGCGTATGTAAAAGGTAGTGTAGTTAAAATGTTTTGTCATTTATAAAAAAACAGGTTTTAACGAAGAAGAGCTAATAAAAACGGTATAAAAGGTGTTAAGACCTAACCCTTTAAAAAATCTGCAATTTTAATTTAGATATACGCTAGTACATGCACCAATTCAGGTACTGACGCTTTTCCTATGGAAAACTCGTGTTAGTAGAGTAACTTTGTGAAGTACAGGCTATAATTTTAATAAATTCTATTTAATTTTCAAAATGAAATTGATTTATCAAGTTATCAACTTTTCTACAAAAGATAAAAAAAAGTCAACAAGTTCCATAAATACAACTGAGTGAGAGCATATCTGAAACCTATAATAGTGATTCCATCTTCAGATTGCCCAGAAACCGTTAAACTAGGTCTTTCTTAAATTGATACGAAACTTTACGTGTTGTGATCGCACAGTCCAAACAGCCTACACTTCTTCCGTTGCCATGGTGACGACAAGGGAGTTAGCGCCTTAATAAAGCTCGTGCAAGGGGCCGAGCTTACAATACAATGACTATAACGTCAACTCCAAGTCGTCTGTTACGGTAAATATATTTATAGAACGTCTTATTAAACACAAAATTATAAATTGAGCAATTTTATAACATTTGCTTTATATTTTCTCATTTTTAGCCAAGTTACATATTTTACAAAAATTTATTCAGGACGAATTATTGTAATAAATTATTGGACAACACATAATTAAATAATTTTATTAGGTATGTTCATTTTCTCTAATTACATTTTACTTTGAGTATAGGTTTGCAATTTCATCAAATTATTATTTGCATCACAATAAAACATGAAAATCCAAGTTTAATGCGGCGTGTGGGTACTATAGCACATATGCTAATTTTTATTTTGGATAATTACGGGTATTTACAAATTAGTAACACAACGCTGAAGATTAACATTAACACACTATAATTTATTAATGTAGTAAATACTTACACTATGTTATAGTTTCCAATGCATTTATCTATGCATACTTCAAAGGAATCTTAGTTATTAACAAACAAACTAATAAATAGGGTTCAAAATTGTTCAAAAATATAAGATGGATTTAAAAACTGGCAGTTAAGTTCTGATTTGATTTTGTATTATTTCGGGCAGCCGCAAAAATTGGACTCTAGGGATGAACACAGAGTGTAGAGAGTGATTTTAAATTGGCAAACATAATAAATAGCACTGAACAAAAAATGAAAAGTAAGGAAAAGTACGAATTTAGAAATATAATTAAATATTACAGAATTCAGAATAATATAAGTTTCACAGAATGTCGTTACATATTATGTGGTTCGTTACCTACGTGAAGGTAACATTTTGATAACAATTTTAACACTTCTGATGCTAGTTGATACTACTTGTGAGTTTAAACTACCAAATAATAATGTAAATACGGAATTACCATATGATGCTTTAAATTTTGTGTTTTGGTGGAATCGATTCTTTGAGAATGCGTATTTGTAAAGTTGAGTTTATGCATACAACAACGCAACGTAATAATAATACGCCGCGCTGTTGCTTCAATTTACGACGTATGCATACGTAAACCTAGCTTTAAATTTTATATTAAAGACGTTTTGACCTTTCCGTTTCAACACTATTATTTCATTACGGAGTTATTTCGAATCAGGGATATTTTGGCGTTAGAATATTTCAACGTGGAATCTACTTCGACGTCTAGTAGTCAGCAAACTATGAAAGTTATTTATTCCCAAATTTATTAATGGTTCGGATTTTCCATTAAATTGTAGGGTCACCATTTATAGCTCATATAGACTGCGTTATTCTTAACTGTCTTATCGTTGAACAATTTAATATGAAGAAACACACAGTTCACTGTTCTTCAAATCGAGGATTAGGCCTGTTTCGACTTCTTATTGCCATCGCTTTCGGGGTCCTCCCTGATTTCTCTTTCAATTCAATCTAATGGAGTAAACTCAGAATTAAAACATTGCACAAGGAAATTAAGAATGCCATATTAAAAATTACAATTACTAAATAGAGACAATACTCAAACTACATAATCGTTAAAATTGTAGTAGATACACCACGATTATTTCACATTACACAAAGAGTAACTAAAATTGCATTAGAGTAGCCAATCATGGAACTTCAAAATAGCAATTAGCAATATTATTGATCATCGAACCTCAACGATGTCATTCTGATCACCACCCAATATCTAGTAGGTATGTATCGCAAAATTGATTTATTTTACTTAACTATTTTATTTCGCATTGTTTTAGAGGAAGTCAAAATGACATGAAAATTACCTTTTAAACAAATTAATAACAAAGTTTTCTAGTAATTAGGGATACGAGTATATGCAAATAAAGCAAAACAAAATCGCACTTATATTAGAAATTAAGTTCAAAGTAAGACTCTAGATAGAGTTTAATCTAAATAGATAGTTAATTATCTATCGACTATCAAACTTTGAAATTTATCCATAAATTACTATCAAATTCTTCAAATTATAAAATAATTTAGAATAAAAGAAAATTGAGGGTCAAATTTTGAATAATATGGAACTACCAGGAGAAATCAATAAGTTCGGTAAAAACGGTATAATTAATGAATATTTATCAATAAAATATCTTATACTATAATAATAATTTTTCGACATAATCTCCTTGAAGGTACATTGTACATTTTTGTATTAATTTTTTTAAACCACCGAAAGAAAAATGTACTACCTATTGTTTACCCTATAAAGTAGTTATCCATAGCATACATCAGCATCCCTAATGGAAACAAATTTCATCAGACAATAATAAAACTGGTCAACACAAACAAACTTTTTTTAATCATCTAAAATGTAAATAAGCTTTTCTGAACAAATTTTTGGCGCTGACTTCCAAACTGTAATTAAATATTTTCTAGCATATCGAGATTTTTAGTTAGGACAGTTAAATTAACAAAATCAAACTCATAATAATTTAATAATTTTAATTTAATTATACTTTATTTTTATTTTTTTCAGGTAGTGGACTATTAATAATAACACAAGTTTACAGGGTTTTGGACCTGAGCAACCAAAAGCTGATTATAAGGTAAACTTGGGGGCTGAATCCAAATCAGCAGCGCGTTTTTTGAAATTGGTTCTAGTTTTCGAAATATTCAATAAATTCAATATTTTACTATTTTTGACCATTAACGACCATTTATTGAATTAAAAAGTATAATTTAGAAATGAACAGAGGTTGAACTGAGTCTTTTATACTGCTTGGGATCTGTTTCACGCATTAGGGTCCAACAGTAGTCGTTCATCATGCCTTCGTCCCAAAATCCTTGGTATCGGCTTTCGATTTTCGCTATATCTTGATGTAGTCGCTCTCCTTGCTCGTCGCTCGTGTCGCCCAAGTTTTGTGGGAAAAAATCAAGATGTGAATGCAGAAAATGCACCTTAGAGACATTCGAGCTCCAATCTTGTAGTAATGTTGCATCTATTAATTGTGATTGATGTGATATAATCGGTTTTTGAAACGCATTACAACGTTATCCGAGCCCAACTACCATCCTTGCGAATTGGTGTTTGGTTTGTTAGCATTTTACATTTTTACCTAGACGAGGAGCAAGCCCGACGTAGAACCCCCAACCTGGAGGACCAGGGAGACGGCCAGAATAAAGTTCTTACTTCACCCGGATTCGAACCGGGCATTTAGCGTTCATAGTCAACTTATTCGACCACCATGCTCCGACCGTCTCTTAATTAATTAACTAATTAATTAATTAATAAAAATTATAAATTAATCTATTAAGGCGGGGGCAAAACTAAAAAGTCTAATTTTGTGAATTTTTTCTGAGAAAATAAACATATTTAGATCAATTTGGGTTTCGACACATTATTGTACAAGTCTTGAACAACATTTAACAATTTTTTCAAGTCAAAATATTACAAAATGGCCGCGTGGCAGCTGAACTCCAAAAAGCACCTCTTAAAATGCGGTGGAAGATATCCCAATAGTGTCGTTAGACCTACAACATCGAAAATAAAAAAATTTAATTTAATATATGTTTTTCCAGTCCGCCTCGCTCCAGATTTTTAAATTTTTGTTTCAAAAATTTTTTATGACCGTGTAAGTGACGAGGTTGTGGTCGAAAAATTGTTTTTTGACTTTGAACCTGTATAACTTAAAAAAAAATTAAAATATAAAAAATCTGGATCGAGGCGGACTGGATAAACATATATTAAACTAAATTTTTTTATTTCCAATGTTGTAGGTCTAACGCCACCATTGTGATATCTTCCACCTCATTTTAAGAATTGCTTTTTGGAGTTCAGCTGCCCCCCGCGGCCATTTTGTAATATTTTGACTTGAAAAAATTGTTAAATGTTTTTCAAGACTTGTACAATAATGTGTCAAAACCCAAATTTATCTAAATACATTCATTTTCTCAGAAAAAATTCACAAAGTTGGACTTCTTAGTTTTGCCGGCAAGGTGTACCCGCCTTAATTAATGGAGAACTCGAAAACTAGAACCAATCTTGACACACGGTTTAAAGATCTGAGTTCAAATAACGTTAAAAATCGTTCTCATCTGCTCTGGTCCAAAAGTTGAGCCGAATTTGTAAACTTGTGTAATTATTACTTTCTTATTAAAAGTATACAAATATTTAAAATTGTTGAAAATATGATTTTCTTTTATGGCATCCATTAGCAGTCAGTTAATATACTTTTGTTCCAACAGGCCTGATAAAGATTTGCTTTAATGTTCTTATAAAATCGTTTTCCTTGTTTATCACTTACAAAACCTAAGTTTTCTAGGGAAAAATCATCAAAAAATGCCAAAAATGAATTTTTACTGTAATCCAACAACCAATAATTTTGATATGCATTGAGTTGATTTTTTATTTCATCTTTAAATGTAGGAGCCATGTGATTCCCCAAAAATTTTTTACATGTCTATTTGAAAGCTTGCTATGCTTCTTATTCATTTTTATCAAGACGATACCCACAATTTTGGTCTTTTCTGATTTTGGGGTCAAATAAAGACACCCTTTTTTAATTTCACTGCACTAATTTTAGGCAATTATTCTCCAAGATACTGAAATCTTTTGTAATCTGTCTTTTCCATGGCATTCACAAAATTTTTTATTAAACCTTGAAGCCAAAAGATTGCTTTTTTGGATAAATCCATCTCTCTAATTAAATCATTGAGTTATTATTATTATATTATTAATATTTTATTAATTATCCTGTTTCTTTCCAGGATTTATAAAATCGTTTGCAGGGGAGGATTACACCCCGTATAGCATGTATCAATAACGCAGAAACACTTCTTTTTATGTTTTGAATTAGCCTTCTTGCGGTAGTTGATCTCTACAATCACATGTGAGTAGCAACATCTCCCTCAATATTCTTCCAACACTGTCTGTCCTGAAACTTTCTCATCCAGTCACTTACCCTCATCTCCTTCAGATCACCGGTTACTCGATACCGCCACCTCATTCTTGGTATTCCACTTGCTCTATCTTTACTTGGTGTCCCCATCGTTACTGTTACTGTTACTATGTAATGGTTACTGATAGCGTATGACATGCCCCAGCTACCTGATTCTCTCTGCGGCTTACCAATCACACTCTTCATCTTCATTCTCTTCACACATCTCTTCACTTCCAATGTCTGCCTTTACTTGGTGGTTCGTCCATGGTCTTTGTTTTCCGCATTCCTCTCTCTCTTTGAACTTAGAATGGTTATAAGTATTTTATTTCAAATGCTCTTAGTTTTGCTATTTCCAACTCGGATAGCCATAATCTTTCCGTTGCGTACATGACGACCGTCCTTATCAATGTCTTGTATATTTTCATCTTAGTATCCTTTTTCAATTTCTTATATTTCAGAAGTTTTTTATTTGCATATTAAACCCTGCTTCCTGCTTGTATTATTTTCTTTATTTCTTCAACTCGACTGTAATTTCTATCTGTATGTACTTTGTATGTCTTCATCTTCATCAGCCTTTTTTTTCCGCCCACTGCTGGACATAAGCCTATCCATATTATGGAGGATCTGGCCATAACTCACCACGCTGGCCAGACGGGTTGGTGAGTAGTCGGCAGATCGATTTTTGGACTATAGTTGTTTTACATCCAGTAGCAGCTTGCTAGGCTAGCATTCAGATGTGCCTGTAGCCCTGTTTTTTGTTAACGGTGGCAATTCGTCAACTCAGGGGGACCGCCGGCTTAACGTGCCCTCCGAAGCACGGAGACTTGGTCATAAGAAAGTTTGACTCTCCCCGGGTTTGAACCCGGTACCCCGCGTTCGCATCCAACTGCGTTAGCTGCAAGGCAATGACCGTCTCTTTGTATGTACTCCCATATAATTACAACTTAGATTTTCTTCGATGGTGAATATTTAAAGTTATCCCAAGGAGTCATAGCCGGGCAATGCTAAAATCTTGCGCAGTAGATAACACGTGATACCTAATTCCACCAATTGACACTATCATAATGTCGAACGGACTAATTTTCGTTTCTGCACATTAGCTCCGCCCGGTCAAGACTTGAGTTTGCTTTAACAATTTTTAAATCATAAATTTATTGATATCCTCTCGAAAATATGATTTGAACAGTGACTGCAATAATCATTTATTTATTTTATTTTTTAAATTAATTAAGTGCCAAGGCGATTTGGCACTTTACACAAGAAATCTGTTGAGAATTACCCATAATTATTAATAAAAGCAAAACAATTTTTAGCTGGAAATCGAAGTACATTTAAAATATTGACAATGAATTTTAGTTCCAAACGTATAAAAAGGTCAGTTGGTTTTATTTATTTTTTTTTTCATAATTTAGTATAACTTGAAATTTTGGCCTGATTCAGGCTGTTTAAGCAGCGTACAAAAGGAGATAAAACTACAAAAGATATTATATCTAAACGCATTATATCAAATCCATTAAACAATACATTTAGGCGATTCTAAACTAAAGAATGGGTAGCACACAATAAATGTTACTTTCTTTGATCTGTGAAATAAACGTCATAATATTTTTGAAAAAATTTCTTCGAGTTAACGGAAATGAACGCCATTGTGAGAAAATTAGTTTATGGATTTAAAAACACCTCTAAATTTAACCAGGTTATTTTTTAACAATGTCAATTTAAAGTTATACATAAATTTTAGATTTATTTGTACACTTTGTAATAATTGTAGATGATCATACTAACACATAGTTCACTACATACAGGGTGTCCCCGCACTCACTTTACATAACTTAGGTGGTGATAGAGGACACTTTTCTAAGAACAATATTTAATAAAAATTTTTTTCTAAATTCAAACCCTCGAGAGTTACGCCTCTTTAAAGCATTTTTTTTAATTTCCGCCTTCACGTGGCCATAGCTCAGAAAATATTGATTTTTCAGTAAAAATGGTTTAGTGCTTTTTTAAAGAGCGTGAAATAATCTACAAACTAGATTTAATCCTTTTATTGTTTAAAATCAACGGCTTTCGAGTTATGAATTAAAGTAAGTTACAAAATGTTGAAAATGCGAGCTTTTTTTTATAGTTTTCTTCGAAAATTTGTTTACAAAAAATTTGACGCCCCATTCCGGATAGGAAATTTAACGGGCTACAACTTTTGTCTAGTAAAAACTTTTGAGAAACCAATCCATATCACAGAAAATCAAAAAATTATAAACAAGGCAGCTAAAAAACAAAACTTTAAATTCATTAATTTTTTTTTTTGAAAAATTATTTTATTAATTAATTTTAAACTATTACATTATCTAAGTAAATGTTGAAAATTACCACCCTCAGTTTCAATACACAGTCGTGATCGTTTTAAAAGATGTTTTATAGTAGTATTTATAAAGTTGCCTCTTTTTTTAAGAGCTACTATAGCAGAGGTGGTCAACAAGGTCTTGGGATCGACCGGTCGATCACGAGGTCAATTTTGGTCGAACGGTGAGTGTGAAAAAGTGTCAAAAAATCTAATTTCTGCGATGAAGAGAGTCGAAAAATCAACTTTTTTCAATTTTTTCTTGACAAACATCTTTTAACTCAATCACGACTTGGTATTGAAAATGAGGGTGGTCATATTCAACATTTACTTAAATAATGTTATAGTTTAAAATTAATTAATAAAATAATTTTTCAAAAAAATAAAAAATTTAGTTAATTTAATTTTTTGTTTTGTAGCTGCTTTGTTTATTATTTTCTGATTTTCTGTGAAATGGATTGGTTTCTCAAAAATTTTTACTAAACGAAAGTTGTAGTCCGTTAAATTTCCTATACGGAATTGGGCGTCAGATTTTTTGTAAAATGTTTCGTTTAAAAGATACAGGGTTTTGATAAAAACCAAAAAAACAGAAAACTCAAATTTTTCGACATTTTTTAACTTACTTTAATTCATAACTCGAAAGCCGTTGATTTTAGACAATGAAAGGTTTCAATCTAATTTGTAGATTATTTCAGGTTCTTTAAAAAATCACTAAACCATTTTTACTGAAAAATCTATATTTTCGGGGCTATGGCCACGCGAAGGTGGAAATTAAAAAATGCTTTATAGAGGCGTAACTCTGGAGGGTTTGAATTTAGAAAAAAAAATTTGTTATACCTTGATCATTTCTTGACTAAATCATCAAAAGTTACGGTGTTTCTTGAAACTAAGGACACTTATGTATATAAATATCGAAACAGTGTTCAAAAAAGAGCTTTAAATTCACAAACTTATGGAATTACTCAACATAGAAATATTCTGTTAGGGACCATGTCCTCTTTTTTGCACCTTGTGCGATGCTTCCGCCAGCCCGCAGGCCATCATCTTCTTCACTTGGTACGTCCACCGGGTTGGCAATCTACCTCTAATTCTTCTTCCTTCCACCTTGCCCTACACAACATGTCTCTCCAATGTATCCAAAATATCGCAGTATTGACTGTTTAGACATAGCATATGCACTAGAGACATTTGCTCTGTGTGCTATCCATGGTATTACGTCTTCTGTATACCCACATCTCCAACGCGTCGACTCTTTTGACATCCGCCTTTTTGAATATCTCCGACCAATACGCTGCAAACGGAAAAATGAGGGCGCATACCAGGCGACGCTTCATCTCCTTTGATATGGAAGAGTTCCTCCAGATTTTTACCAGTCTTGTTGTTGCTGATCTGGCCTTTACTAGGCGT
The DNA here is from genome assembly GCA_958510855.1 of Rhagonycha lutea. Taxonomy (NCBI): domain Eukaryota; kingdom Metazoa; phylum Arthropoda; class Insecta; order Coleoptera; family Cantharidae; genus Rhagonycha; species Rhagonycha lutea. The sequence goes on from OY294036.1 coordinate 35,219,619, forward strand.
CTCCTGATCTAGCTGTCGCATCCTCCATTTCTTCCTATAAAACGAACCCAGGTAAACAAAACTATCCACCACCTCATACCCTGCTACTTCAGTTTCTTGTACGTTAAACTCTCTGTATATGACCTTGATTTTCGTATTGGTTTTGTTAAGTTCCAGGCCGTGCCTCCTGCTGTATGTGTCCAATCTTTGCATTATTATTTCGATCTCTTCCCTAAAGTGTCGTCGGCATATCTCAAGTTGTAAATCTACTGTTTAAATTTTAATAATTATTGTAAGTCTTGCATAGCCTCTAGTATGCATTTTTCAATACATTTTACTGAAAAGTAGCTAACTTCTTTCAAAATAAACAGACTTGGAATAATTCACTTCAAGTGATTCCAGATCAAAGTTTATCTAACTTTTATTACTCATTTATAAATATTTAAAGATTATTTTATTAAATTGGCACCTTTTTTTTCTAATGTAAACATTTACCATTAAATTAATAAACTTCCTCTGATTTAATGTATCCAATTTTCTGTTTTACATAAAATTTAAAAACTTATTTTATCCAGTTTAATTAAAGAACTTGAAAAATATTGTAAGATCTAATATTATAGGTATTTACATAATACTTAATTATATTGGCACTTTTCGTTCTAAACTAAACATTTACAATTAAATTAATAAATCTCTTCCGATTTAGTATTTTCATTTTCTGTTTTATTCGACATTTAAAATGTTTTTTACTTTATTATCCAATTTAATTAAATAACTTAAAAGTTGTTTCAAAAAAATTGTAGTTGTAGATTTAAGCAATTACCTAAGCAAATCTTTAAAATAATTCCACTTAAATAAATTAAATATTAAAACAATCCCCTGATGAAATTCCTATAAATAACGTAAATTTCTTGCTTCAAATTTACAAAGTTGTTTTATCAAGTATTAGGTAAGAAAGTCCACACTTCAATTTTAGAAGTTCGAGGCAGGTAGGGTACTCGAATTTTCTTAAATAAATTTTGTAAAATTTTCATCCATATTTTATATAAACTGTAAAATATTTCATTTAATTAAATGTGATTACTTAAGTTAATTTTGAGTTATCGTCGTTATTACAAAAATATATATTACTACTGATGGTAGTCTAATGAATTTTGAAGTATTACTTTCCACCTTTTATTATCTAATATTTAATAAAATTCTACAGTTTCCAATTCATTTTACAACGACTGTTATGTTAGCAAAGTCAATAGCATCAGAAGTGTTCTACAACCTGATTTTTATCTTTGATCTGTAATAAGAGCTTTTATTACGCTAAAGTAAAATCTCGTGTTGTATTTTGCACTAGCTGTTGAGTCTAATTGGAAACAAAAGCAAAGTGAGGTTAGTTCAGTTTATATTTCCTATGGGATGTAGAAATAAAAATACTTCAACCTCTAAAATAATAATCGATTGTGGACTTTTCAAGTTGTTTTTATATGGCATTCTTTTACAACAATAGACCGCTAAAAAGCGAAATATTATTTTCTCGTTTGATGTTGCTAACGTCTTTTATTTATAGGTATTATTTTTTCCTACAGAGAGTTAAAAACACTTTAGGGTTTCTTTCATTTAAAATTTTTATTTTTGAGTTGAATTGAATTGAAAAAGTGTTGTTTATTTGAATAAATAACTTCAAATTCAATTTTTTACTGTCTAAAATGTAATACAAATTAAGTGTACAACATTAAAATTTTATGTATGTGTCACTAAAATTTAAGTATTTAGTACCGAGCTTTTTCATTATGTAACAAACTTTTTATATTATGTTCGAATTAAATTTCCTACGATATCGAATTACTTTTAATCCTAAATTTTGATATTTTTCATAATTCATTACAGGTATCAAGTAGATCGATCTACATAAATCTATCTGAATAATCAAATCTCATGACTGTAAATATACTATTTGACAATAAATGATATTTTAATTTGTGTTTTTTGTAAAAATGTCATTATGTATCCATTGTGTTGTTAAATTTTCCGTCTACATTATTAATAATAGCATTTTGCTTTCACAAAGTTAAAATCCAAAAATTAGGACAAAAAACTTCATATTATCTGTCTTTCCAATTAAAATGTCTACATTTGCAATTATAAAGCTGTAGGAAAAATTAATTAAATTGTGCATACAAAAATTACATTATGCATCCTAAAATTTTTGTAAATTCCAATAAGTTTTATCGTTAATCAGAAATACGGATTTGAATTAAAGAAATGTTAATCTATTCATTTTGCAACTATTACTCAAAGAAAGCTAAAGTGACAACACTTTTAAAAATTAAAAATACACGAATACGCCGTTTAAGAACTTCAAATCAATTTAAAATCACAATGAAACCTGAAATTCATTACTTCAATTTCTATGGATCGTCAGGGTTTCGAGGCAGCCAAACAGCGTTTTCGTATCTGCATTTCAACGTCACGTTCGCCGCTTATTTCATGTTTTCAGGTACATGAATTAAAGTCAAATTAACAAATTAATTTGCAAATTTTAATTTTAGTGAGAAAGTAGTTTCTTTAACTATGATTATAATTAAAAATATATTAAAACTCTTATAATATATTTCATCATAATGAAACCAAGACTAATAGGTACGTAAGGTAACATCTGAATATTTTATAGCACTTCCAAATTGAAAACAGATTCTAGTAATAGATACTTATTTCTTTGAATGAATAGATAAATTTAAATCTGACTTTAAAAACTGCAGTAAGCCGAAATTAACGTCTATCTACCGCTATAGCTATAAACGTTGGTTGATATACCCATAAAGTTTCCCATATCTGCGTGCAATAGATGAAATGAATACAATAAAATTACAGTTGGATTTTGTTTCATTTACAATTTTGCATAGTGGAGATAAGCCGAATCATTCTATAAAATTCAGATGATGCTGTTGTATGTCGCAAATTATGTATGTTAATTGTGATACAGATAACCAAATATTAAGTTAGGTTCATAGGTCTACCGCATCATGATTGATGTGGTTGTTTATACTAAATACTTGCCCAGGTTCCTTATATGTTTGAAACTGGTTTTCTGCCAAGATATAATGCATACCACTAATTTTCAAACAGAAACGTTGGAGAATATATCCGTTACATGTTTGCAACTTATTAGAAATACTAATATCCCTAGTATAGGTTGTTGGTTCAATAAGTTTTACTCATAACATTTGTGCACAGCACGCAATTTGGGTTTATTATTAATTAACATTTAAATTATGTGAGATTGAGTATTTGCACGACAAACATAATACTAACGAGTACTCTCTTATCGGTGTTTTTAATTGAGTTGTTAAAACTCAACTAAAACTTAGTTGATGGGCAAATTTTGAAATTCCCCCCTTCTCGGTCGAATCTCTCTTCTATGCTGTGATGTGCGTTCGACGTACTTTCGCAGGGGACTTACTGTTCAACGTGAATTCCGAATCATGGAAAACACAAGGTTTTATTTCGAAAAGGATTATTTTGAAAACCCGATTTATCGGATTATCTCAATGTTTTTCTATTCTCTTCAGATGAGAGACAGTCAGTATGAAATTCTTACTTTGCCCGGGTATCACGGTAACACAATAACAGTGTAATTTTAAAATCAGTTTCAGAATAATAACCTTAGTTTCACTTTTAAAATAATAATTACGTAATTTTTAGAATCTGTAAAATCAGTGAACATAACGGACAGAATAACTATATCAAAAACTAAATAAGGGAAAAATGGTTTCGTCACTATAAGAACCACAAGCACTTTTGGAGAGCAATGTGAGTGCGGTTCCACCTCAAGCATCAAACTTTACGAAAACTAACAGCCCATCACTAAAGTCACTCGTCTATGTAAGTAGCAACGCGTTTGAAATGATTCTTGAAATTGAAAAAAAATTACTTTTTACTCAACCAAATAATCAATTTAATTATTGACTATCAAAAACTTTAACCAAAACCATATCCTTCAAATCATTCAATATCAAATCAAGTAATCAAATATTCTATAGAATTCGTGGTCTTCAAATGTGAAAACTCGCAATGTAGTATTTATTCTTTATGTAGTTATGGACAATACTATTTCTATCTAAAAACCGTATTTTCCGGATATTTCTTTAAAAATTCGCATGTTAAGATTTCAACCTATTATATTTGCAGACATAGCTGTACTATGATAAGAGTATCTATATTAAAACTGCTCTGATTGAATAATATTACTTTTCATGATATGACAGAATTGCTCTTGAACTGTAATATATGATCCATTAACTACGGATTTAAATATAGTATATTGCAAAATATGCTTGACTTATTTTACAGTTCTTCAACTAATCAATTCTTCAATATTAGCTTTTTAGTTTGATAAAACCCTGTTGTTGAAGATTTAATTTCCACAAAACCATTACAACACACAATTGGTACTTAGCGGTGGAGTAAATCCCACTAGATATCCTTTCAATGTGTTTGATTTAGACACATTGAAAAGTTTTTGAGACCTGGTTATTACTACATTATAATTATTATCTCACAAATTTTATATATTGAAACTCAAAGATAGTTTGCTTAGACTGTTTATCTACTCTGTTATGAAAATATTCTCGAGAGCTTTTTTTAAACAAAGGCGACTAATGCAAAGATTTTGTAACTCTGCATAAATAAATTTTAATGAAATCGTTCAAGCTACGGCTTTCAATTTAGTTTGCTTGATTTCACATTTTATGTAAAGTAATTTAAAAATTTACTAAAATAAATAAAATTAAGTATTATATTTTACGATATTGCTTACGAGATTTTTCTATGCTTTCTGAACTTGCAAGTTTGATAATAATATACTAAAATTTACCTACTACTAATTTACTTTATGATCTTCAATGTACTGAAAAATATGTTCCTTCATCTGAATTGAAATCGTAAAGATCCCACTCTGTGTAAATGCGAATGCTAATCAACAGCGCCACTGATGCAATTAAATGTTATCCAGTGCATGTATGTGTTACATAAAATATATCTACTATATCAGGAATTGAATAAACTCGAATGTTTTTCTATCTACATTTCAGTGGCAAAACTACAGGTGTTCCATATACTCCATAGACCACGGCCTGGAAACTTCAGCGGTCCAGAAACATCGAAAAAGAAATTAAAATTAAGGAATAAAAATTACTCAGAGTTTATTTACCAGGTTATCAATAACTTTTAGGTATACCCAATATATCAAATAATTGTAACGATTCGCATAGAAATTACTATTATTATTTAATATCGTTGTGAGAACCCGGTTTAAAGTTTAATAATACAGCTAAATAGTTTTGTGTTTCGCCAATGTACCTTCATAATAATATAATTAAATTTATGTAGGGTCGATTTGATAATAAAAGTGTTAACTAAAAAATTTTTTTAAAAGGAAACTTAAATCCACTGTTAACATATTGCATTTCATAAAGGTCTGTCAACCCTAATCGGCCGTCAAATCTTGACCAGCCAAATTTCACCGATCAAGCCCTTAACCGGAGATCAACAAGATACAAATTTAAAGTATTAACAAAATATATTTTAATTTTTCTGAACAAAAAAAAGTAAGATATTTTGATTCACAATAATTTCTTCTGTTATCAACAAGGGTTAATATTACATAAGAACAGATATTATACTAAAAATTTTAATGTCAAATTAGAGTGAATAAACATGCAGTTAGTTCAAAATTAAATTTTACTGTTAACTGCAGAATGTTTTATGAAACACATCGATATTTGACGGCCCGTTAAAGTTAGACTTATATGAAACTGACCATTTGAAAATTAAAGTAACAATATTATCAAAAATTTTTGTAATGACAAAATAACTGACCCTACTACAAATTTACAACTATTTTTTAATTTACTACAAACAGATCAAATCAACTTTATATTAGCAACAGAAATTTACATATGAAGTCATAAGAAAACAATAAATGGTTAACTATACACATCATGAAATAAAAATAAAACGTAAGTATTATTATATCATATGCACGCTAAATGCTGATATAATCATAACTATGTCATAAATCTTAAACCTAAATAACCACAATTTCAAAGCACCGAATCGATTTGCAAAACACATTTTAGAAAACTTAGCAAAATCTTCTGCAGGTAACATTACTTATTTTACTTCTGTAAATCTTTTGGCTTAAAATCAACGATTTGGCGTAAAGTATACTTGGCAGGAAAGCAAAGCTATTGGGGAGAGGAAAACTCCAGTTTTATTCCTGAGCTCACCGTCTGCAATGCTGAAATCTAAAGCTCAAGGTCGATCTGTTCCCTATTGGTAAAGTACCCTGAAACCATCCCATTAATCACATTCATCGGGGCTTTCTCTTTCTGTCCTGTTTATTGTTCGTATAGCTAAGTTCGCGACAACTCAAAAACAGGAGTTTTTTTACATTTAAAACATCACTGGGTAGTTTGTTATTTACTTTGATCCACAGTATATTTGCACTTTCCTGCATGAAAATACAAATCAAAACGAAAGTTACAAAAATGTAATATAACTAAACAAAAAAACATTTCTCTTGTATATAAAGAAAAATTAGTTTTGAAAACAAGCGAGAAAACATGGCTGTGTAAGGGTAAAATCGTTAAAAAAAAAGGGTAAAAAAAACATATTCATAATATAAATTGTGTAGAATGTAGATACGCGAACTTACTTTGCTTTACTCGTATACTTTGTGGTTTATTTGATTTGAGAATCTCTAAACCACGGATGTCGCTAAACTGATGTATTGCAAATTTTAGGACCTAAAAACGATTTCAAATTTTGGATTCAAATTCTGGAGTATTCTTCCAATTATTCTTTTTAAGTTAGAAGTTTTAAGTTAAAACCTTAAAACTCAATAAATTCCTTCACTTGAGTAAAAATATACAACAAACCTATACAGGGTGTCCCCAGATACATTTTACATAACTTAGAGGTGGTGATAGAGGACACTTTTCTAAATTCTTTTTCTTTTTCTAAATTTAAACCATCTAGAGTTAGGCCTCTTTAAAGCATTTTTTTAAATTTCCACCTTCACGTGGCCATAGCCTTGAAAATATTGATCTTTCAGTAAAAATGGTTTAGTGCTTTTTTAAAGAGCGTGAAATAATCTACAAACTAGATTTAATCCTTTTATTGTTTAAAATCAACAGCTTTCGAGTTATGAATTTTTAAAGTAAGTTAAAAGATGTTGAAAATGCGAGCTTATTTTTATAGTTTTTTTCAAACCCCTGTATTTTTTAAACAAAACATTTTACAAAATATCTTACGCCCAATTCCGTATATGAAATTTAACGGACTACAACTTTTGTCTAGTAAAAATGTTTGAAAAACCAATTCATTTCACAGAAAATCAGAAAATAATAAAGGCAGCTATAAAACAAAAGATAATTTATATTATCTACTATAAAAATATTTGTCTATTTACACAAATAATAATATTACACTGCAATTGCATGTACTTTTACATTACATAATTGTGATTTGTGATAAACTACACTGAAAGAAATAATTCGTAAATTTACATAACTTATAGATGGTCACCAGTGGCCATGTATAAGTAACGTAAAATTACATAATACATGTAATAATTTACATTAAATTTATCATTTAAAAGTCCTTTAGATATTTCTAAAAAAATTACATAGTACTCGTATTTGTAAATTTTTCTTGTTATCTGCCAGTAAAATTCTAGTAGGGGAAAGATTTAGAAATTATTGTAAAATTGCAAATACATGAATTTTTACTTGTTAAATAATATATGGAAAAAATTAATTACATAATATTTCATGGAAAATATACCTACACGTAAAATATTAGTACAATTACAGCCACTTTCTTCAGTGTACATATTTAAATTAAATAAATAAACTGTTGCACTCTTTTCATATTATATTAAATTACAATTAAATATAGATATATATATATATATTTCGGGTTATTAACTTGTAAATTACCATGTAATATTCCATTAATAATTATTATTGATTATAAAGTTGTCTATGACTTTCTGTGTAGTTTTACACAAATTGTTTTTAGATTATACTTATCCGAGAGATAGAAAATTCTAACATAGGAAGATTATGCCTTTTACTTCTCTAGCATATAAATTATTATTATATTGTTTTTTTTGCCAAAATGCTGTATGTTATATTTATGAATCCGGTTGACATGTTTATATAGGGAAGTTTACACTGTTCAGCATTTTTCCTGACTGGTCGTTGTTTTATATTTTTTTTTAAAGAAAATAACACTGTAAAAATAATAAAAGTAAAAATGATATGAAGGAAAGAAGTTGAGTACATGTAAGTTAAAATTAACTAAAATGGCGTAAGAAAGTTACTAATTGAAATAAAAGATAGAAGAAATAATTTATAAAATTAAATGTTAAAAGAAATAGTACATTATAAATTTACTAAAATAAATTATAAATTTACTATCACTTTAATTGGTAATTAAAACTTAAATAATTATTATAATTCTAAACAAAGTTTAGAATTTTAAATTCTTATAATAAATAAAAATATAATAAAAAATATATAAAATACTTCTTGGTCTAAACATTTTTTGGCTTAACCTTCAACAAATTTCCACAAACATAGCAAAAATTGTAAAAAAAGTACCCCTTCAAAATGTTAACTACAACAACTAAAGTAAATGTTAACTGCAACTAAATAACAACGTTGCAAAAAGTAGGTCTATTTTCGCCTTTAATGGTTTTTGGCTCATCTCTTCCGACGTTCCGACCCGTGTTAACCTTTTTCATGTTTTACTGAACTTTCTTCATTGATTTAGCCGTTTCACGATTTTTGAAACTTTAACATCCCCATTTAATTTAACGCGATTAATATAACTAATATAACAGAAATGTATTATTTATTGTATAGATTAAATAATTTCATTCAATAAAAAATATGTTTATGTGAAACAGGTAAATATTTAATTCAATTTTTTATATCACATTTTTGCAATACGTTCATACTTTCTTCTTGATAGGATGGGATTATACTATAGCAAAAGTATGCAATTGCTTAGGGGTGCAAAATTGCATCATAAGCACCCTTCAGCATCATGAGCGAATCTGATTGATATTTTCTGTGCAATATGTCGAACAATGAGATTATGTTGAATAGGTAAGAAATTGAAACATTTCGCCCCACGTGGCTGAAGATTTTTTCGTAGGAAGGATTAATTCGGTGTTGCTTTTTGTCAAGCAGTAATTTTATAAACAAGAACGGATTTGTCTGACATTCTGGTTTTTTGAACGGCTACATAGTTGCGGAAATCAACAACGAATAATGAAAACAAAAGAAAATTATTATTTGGACACCAATGCAAATTTTGCACAACTTTTTCCTGAATTGCAATAAATGATGTTTGACAAACGATGAACCATTAAGTTAACATTTTGGTGAATTGGAGTTCATTCATGAAAATTCAAATTGCTACATCGTACGAATACCTAAAATAAATTTGAGGTTTTAATTCTACTTAATGTTTATAGACTTAAATAGCAATAGCATACAACATAGCATTGAAAAAAATAAAGAGCTATGCGGGCAACCGAATTACTTTTCATCTTGTTTGAAATGAAATTTAAGCGCGTATGTGGAGAGATAAATACCACTCGATTTAGATGCAATAAATTAAAAGTTGTTTTAACTAAAGGCAAAGATCAAACTTAGTGAATAAATAACTTTTATAGCTAAACCTTTAACTTACTTCTTTGAAGTTTTAAAATAAAAGACAACTTTTTCAAAGTACTTATTACTTTCCCAAAATTATATTATAAATTTGATCAGGGTATGTGCCTATTTTTAATACTTAAAATAAAAATTTTTTTTTATTATATTTAATTATAAAATTTAAAATTTATTTTAAGTGCACTCCTAAACATTTTATCATGTAGTTAATTTAATTTTCTCGAAAATTTAACAAGAAAACTTGGTTTAACTGATAAAATAAATTGTAACAATTCTTTCAATTGCTCTAGTTTAATTAATTTTAGTACATTTTTGAGATAAAGAAGAATTATTTAAATTATTTAGCATTACAATATTAAAATACGTAACCTTAACTAATAATATCATATATTAAACTCAAAGATTCACTGCATGCTAATAGGAATTAATGTTTGTTTGCGTGTACATATTATGTGCGTGTTGTGCATTGAGTTCTGTTAATACATATTGTAGGTACATGATGTGTATTGGTCCCTATAGGGACTAATACCTAATTACTATTTCTAATCAAAAGGGTATAAATGTGTGATGTATAATAATTATTATCAAATATATAGTAACTTTGTTGTGGTAAGTACATTCTATAGTATATCGAGTTAAGTTTCAGAACCAATAATTTATAATTGATTCTCTCCTTGAACTAATAACTTAAAAGTGAATTAACAACTTTATTTGAAAATTTAATCAATTAAAACGAAATAAGTATAGGTATCTAAATAATATAATTAATTATTATATTTTAATATCTGACCATTGCTTTTCTCGATATCTTCGGTTAAGAAAATCGTAGGTAGGTTCTTGAATATCTCAAACTGTGTCGCATTTGGCGATGATGTCAAAATTAATCTACGCTAAATTGATTTATCTAAGCCAAGTATATTGGAATATAGTAGGTGAATATTTATTAATATTTCTCTCGAATATAATTTCTTAATAATGTCCTAACTAACAAGTAAGTCTTGATTTAAATAATTAATATTATTTAAAATAAACTAATCTAAAAAATATGAATCGGAAAAATTGCAATTGCTAAGCGATTGGTCGATTTTCAAACATTTTGCTACGCATTAGCGCGATTTATATCTAATGACAGTTATCACTCACTATCATCTGTCAGTAGGGCATTAAGGATACGTACCAACCTCTAACTTAAATTCAATGAAAACTCTTAGGCACAACTTTGTAAAAGGGATAAAATGATAATGGATTGCGCTGCGCTGCGATATCCAGTTTGCAGATTTGCGTCAATTGGAATTAGATGTCTTCCGCTGACGAATAGCGGGATTACCAAGCTTTTATAAAAGTGTATACACGCTTGGATGATAATTTATGCCGGCATGATAAATTTTCGAATTAGTATTTCCTTCATTCGTTATGTTTGATGATTGTTTTCTTAACTCATTACTCTTTTACGAGAATTTATTAAATAGTCCGCATAACCAAATACGAAAATAATTTATTACTGCTATTACTTTGCAGAAGTAAAATTATTGTTCATAGTATTTATAACATTTTTTATTTTTTTAATAGGTAATTATAACAGATAAGAACACTGTTATTTTAGCTTAACGCGATTCACATTTTTAAGCTAAGAATTTATTTCCTTGTAAAGAATAATTTCATGCTACTTTATTCTCCCAAAATATAATATTTATTTTATTTAAACTCCTTTTATTGTTCAATTTAAAATAAAATATTACTTCAGAAACCTTTTTATTAATTTCTATAACCACACGAAGCTAATGAAGCATGTTAAGTATCTCCAAATAAATATTTTCTTTTCATACAAACAGATGATACGTATTTTTGACGTACAGGCATTGTATTATTATTATTTTTTCTTAATGAGGATGTTATCAATACAAAATGACAAAAATAAAATAACAATAACAGTAAATAATATAAACCTACTTACTGCAAATTCGGTAGGTTTTGACCGTGGTTTTGACGAAAAATTTAAATTTATATATTTCCTAAGCTTGAACTTGGAACATAACTACATGAAGTACTTTTCTTCTTAGGAAATATTTTTAAAATTAGAATTAAATGACAGCACATGAATAAAACTTGATTTCTGAATGTAACATAACTGACTAACATATCATTTACAAGGATATAATATTATCACTAAATAGGAAAAACTTTAGGTATTTAAGGATCTATTTTCTATAGTCGTAAAAAAGAAACGAAGTTGTAAGAAGTGATGGAAAAGGTTTAGATGCTACTTTTGTTAAAGCGAACCTTTTCATCACCACAATATATTGTTGATGTAAGGGTTTTGAAGAGGTGGAAATACGTTTAAATGTAAAGACGTAAATACTTTTTCAAATTCCTTATTGAATACTTAAAATGCTATTTCAATTTATATTACAAAGTTAAATTTTTTCATTTGCTATGCCGATGCCGGTGTTACCACAAATTCAAAATTTCTTATATTTTTACCATAATAGCGATTTTAATACAAACGTCATCTTATTGTTTTAGTCAACTTGAAACTATTTATCGAAGTGACAAGTTCAGAAATGCGTCCCAGATCTGATTGAAATTCAGCAAGAGTAAAATAATGTCATGTCTTACACGCTGCGGGCGTCTAGGTCTGGAATGGAGCTCATAGCGTAGAGCGTAGAGTATAGGGGTGACTGTCATGTTCGATAGCTGAAGATTGATGTTCCTTATGGATAACTTGCGTCACACCCCTTTCCCTTGCAAGACGGTGGTGACTATGATGAGCTATATTCGATATCGGTAGGTCTTATATGCGATCCAATATGATAGAACTTGTTATTTTGACGATATATCCTGCATGTGGACTTACATTATAGTCGATTATCCTAATTTTTAAGTTCGCACTTTTTTTGATGGTAAAACCCACCTAAATATTCAACTTATTGCAAATATTTTCATTTTTAAAACATCCATTGCAGACAGAGTCAAATTCAGTCAGGAGGAAAATGAAACAGTGTCTATAAAGTTAATAATAGCAATCGATATAATTTTTCACTTAATTGAAAATTGCTTTGCTTAACATTTCCGCTTTAAAACGGATCTGACAATAGACTTTGTAAACTGGATCATAATATAAATTAATGAGAGAAAAACATGTTTTCTAAACGAAGATTTATAAAGTATAAATAATATAAATATTCATAACGCAAATCGCCAGAGCAGTGTAAACCTGCCGAAGATGTTAAGACGAAGAAATTATTAGAATTGCAAATTTTCAGTTATTTAAACTTTAGAAAATAACTATCAAAACTACTGTGTTTTAGCTTTGTAATTCTCCTCAAAATTTGTACAGTAACGTCGGCCATGGTAAAAACCTTTTTTTACTTTTGATGAAAACTTGAATTTACAACAAAAGAGGAGTGTTTTATTGCGGATTGTGGAATTATTCAAAAACTGTGCGGTTTTAATTGTTATTACAATTCGACATCTTATTCTTAGTTCAACGATTAAGAAGCTGATAAGAAACCTGTTGTGTGAAAGCGTATTCAAGCTTAGAAAATTATTTTATCTGAAAAATGTTTTTGTCATTTCCAATAAGTGGTTCCATAAAGTAGCTTACAGATTATTTTCCGTAATGTAAGTTTGGTCAAATCGAGTTATTACTTTCGGAGTTATAAATTTAAAAATATCAAGAACTTACCTAGTACGAACATAATATTTTTTACATTTTAAACTTTATAGGTACTACGTACCTAACTAATTTTAAGTTGTTTTTGTTTGATGGAATAATCAAGCTTATAACAACTTCATCGTGTAACGTATATCAATTAATTACACTTAAATACTTGTTGCCTTATACTAATTTGCATAATTAGCTATTAAGGAGTATTTATTTAGAAATAATTAATAAGACAATAGTTACAACAAAATGATTAATTTTCATCATGTTCTGTTGACATTGTGTAAAATTCATATATTATTCACTTTTATACCTAATGACTTCATTAAGAAATAAGTAGTACTTAAAATATAAAATATTATAAGACTTATAAGACTTATAAAATATGTATTGGTAGCTTTATAAATAATAAATAATTATTTCAGTTAAGAATGTTCATTGATCACTCGTCATCAAAAATCTAAGATACGATCTGTTTTCATTCCAATGTAATACTGTCACAAAGATATCAACTTCATTATTAGTATATATCTTTTTGATTCCTTGCCATCTTCATAACTTCAAATAAATGTCAAACTGTGAAATAAGAAAGAAAATATATATTAATATTTACTGTAATTGCACCAACGCTAAACGAAATTTTTTGTTAAAACGGAGGATAATGATTGGAAAATAGTAATTCTTGACTGCTTACGTCTTTTGGAAAGTAGAATCCAATTAAAGTCAGCTAAAATATCACATAATATGTAATAATTATTTCAAAATAAATTATGATATTACTTATTGGAATCAGATTTTTAAAATTTTCTAATTTAATTTAATATACAAAATTGTATTTCCCTGTATGTGATGTAATATAAAATTAGACTAACAGCCTACAAATTTCGATATTAACCCAAAATTGAAAAATGTAAACTAAATTTGATTTCTATAACTTAATGTAAAAATGATCCTAATTGCAAAATAAACATAAAAATTTATTTTGAAACCATCAGGCTGACATTATTTTTTGTAGTTTTAGCATTATGTTATTACTAAATTTTATTACGAAAGATTTTTAAATATTCAACGATTTATTCAACTGTTTGTGCAGTTATTTTTACAAATTGAAAAATAACTTTGAAGAAGCTTAGTTTGATCCTGTTCAAATATTCCGAGGAACAGTTCACAAGGCTAAGTCCATTACCGAAGCGTAAGGACGAATACCTCTATATCTCATCTTACGATAACAACCGATAAAACCAAAACTCTTCTCGAAACGTCAATATGACACGAAATGATGAAAGATGATGGAAGAAAGCCAAGCAGATATTTAATACGAGTCCATTAGGACCGCCGTTATCGCATAACACCCGCTAACGCTTCATTCGTGCACGCTGTACAGATGTTTAGATTCCAAATATTGGATGAGTGTGGGAGAATACATGGGGTTCATAAACTCGAAGATTGCTCTTTCCCATTTGGAACAAAATACCGCATAGAAAGCAAATATTTTACTAAAACAAAAAATATGTCATGTAAAAAGTCCTATTCATTTTACTCAAACGTACACAGTTACAGTAGTTATTATTTGCACAAACTTAGACAATTTTCTAAAATAAAAGAGCAATTTAAAATATGTATTTTAATTTCAAGTTTAAATTATTTATTTAAAAAATACTAACTTGTCATAAACAAATCTAAAGCACTGGCACTGCGACAAAGTAATACAAAACTTATGATAACTTACGATACTCGAAAATATACATTAAAATATTTTATTATAACATAAATCGTGAACACGAGATAATCATAAATGTAATTATTGGTAGGTATTTTTAAAGCTATTTTTTATCCAGTAAATTTATGACTAATAAATTTTTTAAATGAGAATATATAATATATTATATAAGTTTATTTACGTTCTTAAGAAATTGTAAATCGATTTCGTTTATGTAGAAAATTACAATTTATTATAAGGGCTGAACTAAACGTTCAGTTTATATAGCCATTCAAGTCATATTGGATATTTAAAGATAACAAACAGAAATGGTTTTTTGATACTCGTTTAAATCAGGGAGATTTAAATTGAAGGAATACATATAAAACATAGATAGTTATTTACCTTTTTGGTCAATTGAGCAATTTATTTTATAGTTATAACTGTGCCTATACAACATTTATTTCACCAATAAAATAACTGAGGTTTTACCAACAGCGTAGTAAAGGTATAAATATTTCAGCCAAAGGGCACATAAATTATTTTTAGAATTTGAAAGATATGTGTTAGGTTATAACAGCAAATAAAATGACACATTTTTCTTTCAGCTTCATTATGACTAAAAGTAACCGCACGCATGCAATTCACTACCCTCGATTCGATTTTAGCCTGTAATTCAATACTATCAGACTTGAGTAAAAAAAATAAATGCAGTCTATAATTTGAAAGTAAATTTATCATATGAAAATGTTGTATACAGGATTTCCCTAATGTTTATTAATTTACGTTTTATGCAAGTTCCTTGAAGATACTTGAACATAATTGATTGAATTTTGGTCTTGCTTTATTTTCATTTTATAATTTTTGACTTGGGAAAAAAAACTAAAAATATCTACACAAGGAGACATAGTTAACAACAAAAGTTCTAACAGCATTTCCTCTAGTTCCATGTTTGGATCTTGATCCATTATGTACAATTTTTTTAATTTTTAGACAAAATACTTTTTCTATCTTTAAGATCAAAATAATTATTTGGCATTAATTATTCTAAAAAACATTTCTACAGAGCTACAAATTTTAAGCTTAGTTTTTTAGTTCTTTAATTTTAAACAAAATACTCCTTTACTTTTAAGTTCAAAATAATTAATTTTGTTCATGTAGATCTAATTTAATTTTTTTGAAAAAGTTTTCTGAAGCATTGTGAACAAATTTAAACCTAATAGTCCCATTGCGGAATCTTAATTCATTTTATTTATTTTTTTTAACAAAAAAGTTATTTTTTTGAATAATATAAGAGAAATCAACGTAAAAAGTGTTACAACGAATCACGACCTCACAATAATGGGACAAGCCTTCAAATTGGTAGAATTTTTACAATTTTCTAGAAAACATTTTCAAAAAAATTAATTGGGACATTATAGGACGGAACAAATTATTTTATATTAAGAAATTGAAAACGTTTACTAAAGCAATTTTTTATTTAAAATAATATATTGTCATCTTGCTTTTATAATAAGGAAAAGCACAATAAGTTTTCATCCCCTAAAAGTTTAGTAAATTTTATTATTGTAAGTTTGCAAAGAAAAAGGAGAAATTTTACTTTTGTTTAATTTTTTGTTTCAAGTTTGGTTCATATTGTGAAAGAACTTCAACTTTATAGAAAAGTATGAAGGTATTATAATATAATTAATAAGAAATCAGCAAAATTAAACATATTCGTATCCAGGGGTTTGCCGATTTCCGATTTCGTATAGAATGTTCCATATGTTTTAATGGATCTTATCCGTTACCATGCCATCTTCCTATATTCGAGTGTACGACTGTACACCTCAGTTTTTGGCTGATTGCAATTGTAATAATTAAGTTACAATGACTGCTTATGTCGAAGTACCTAATTCTACCCCCCGGACGAAGTATGAAATTTATTTTGTAATGGAAAACCTCTCGAAATAAACTGTATTACGTTTCCTATGGTTTGGAGCCCAGTAGAGACCTATGATATGATGAATTTTCAAATGCACACCACAGACAGGTTAAGAAAAGAATACAAATGAAAAGAAGCCAAAAAAAACTTGATACTTATTTATTGCTCTACTGAAAAAGTTGCAAAATGAAGTCGAATTTGTAATGTGGTACTACTTTCCCATTTCATTTCAATATTCCTAGGTACGGTTTATGCATTTTATTTAAATGTAATCTTTAATGCAATGCATTTTGCAGGCAGATTGTGGATAACTTGAACGTTTGGCGTATGAAAACCTGGAGTATTCCAATCTCACAGATAACAGACGTACGTTATTTTCATCACGATTTTGTTAAGTCCGATACCTAGTGTTTTGGACAAGTATTTATTTGGTCTACGGCCGCTATTTTTTGTGCCTTATCGTTTGAAACATTAGTACAGCTGTCTTGTGGTGTTATTGGGTCTTGTCTGTAAACATCTAGGAGTAGGAGATGCTCTTCTATGTGGCGAATTGAAAATCGTCCGATAACATTCAATTTAATTCGTTTGGAGACGTTTTTGGTTGACGTTTACCATAACCTAGGGTCAACGACCATTTTTGTTGTCTTGGATAACCATTGGAGAATTCCTTCGTTATTTTGAGAGTCCCATCTTGCTAACATCTCCAGCAACAGTTCCACCTATAGATCTGCAATCAGTGATTTGTGTTCATGAAAGTTGAGTAAGTGTTTTCATGTGTAAATTAACAAGTTACAGATTTTCATGTCTTGAAGCCTCACATTCTAATGCTATTGGAGACGAACACCTGTCAGCATGATATTGTAAGCTTATATACGAGCTGGAGATAGGCAATTTTTACTTTTCCACTTCA
Organism: Rhagonycha lutea; assembly: GCA_958510855.1. Lineage (NCBI taxonomy): Eukaryota > Metazoa > Arthropoda > Insecta > Coleoptera > Cantharidae > Rhagonycha > Rhagonycha lutea. Next base: position 35,237,535 of record OY294036.1, read on the forward strand.
TATGAACTATTACGTGGTATTTTGGCTTTTGTGTATTTCATATTCCGCCAGAGTTGTTGGATGCACTATTTGATTGTTATCCTCATTGGCTACTGTGCCTATGTTTTACACAGCCATATACAGTGGGTGATCATATTATTAGAGCCACAGTGAAAAAATTGTATTTGGTTAGTTTCGGGTGCAATTAAAACCACATAGTTAATGTTTTTATATAAAATAGTGTTTAATTATATTAGTCAACTATTACTACACATTTAACATAAGTTTTCATCAAGTAATATTATTTATAATCAATATTTAGCAACACCTCCTTTTGCTGCAATTACTTTTGCAATTCTTCTAGGCATACTCTCGATGCAGTTTAAGCAATTTAATTTGAGTTTTTCACTGTTGTGCCATACATTTGTTAAACGCTTTATCAATTGACATTTGTTTGTTATCAATTCTTAAGCAATTTCGCGTTTCATAAACTCCCAGAGGTTCTCGATGGGGTTGAGATCTGATGAATTCCCAGGCCACTCAAGAACGTTAATTTTTTGGTCACTTAAATATTTTGTGACTTTTTTAGCCTTATGGCAGAATCATGCATAAAGATGCAATCTTTATTTGGAAACCACTCCTCAGCCTGGGGTATCATTTTTGTTCAAGAACCTTAAGTACTCATCCTGCCTCATTGTGCCTTCCACAATGTACAGGCTACCACTACCCTTGCTACTAATGACTGACCACACCATAATACTTTGTGGATGTTTCACACGCTTTACAATGCAGTCTTCTTTAAATTTCTCACCTTTCCTCCTTCTTACAAATTCAGATTTGTCCATTAAAATCTGAACCGAAGATTCATCGGAAAAGCAAACCTGAAACACATTTGTAAAAACATGCTTATTGTCAAAATTGTTAACTTATACCTTCTTCCAGTCATCAATTTGTCCAATGCTGATGTTTTTTCGCCCAATTTAAACGCTTTTCCGTCATTGCCGGTGTAAGCATTGGCTTTTTTGCAGGTCGGCAACATGCGAATCCCAACTCCTTCAGGCGTCGACGAGTTATCATTCCAGATATATTGATCCCACTGTTCTGTATTTTTTGTGTTATCATTTTAAGGGCTGCCTTCCTGTTTTCCTAGCAAATATCTCTGATTTTACCCTCCTGTCGTGGGGTTGTAATCCTTCTCCTGCCACATTTCTTCAAACGCTTTGGTTCGAAATCAACTTTACTGTTAATTTTTATTTTAATTCGGTCCACTGAGGCACGCGAAACCTTAACCAGGGATGCAATTTTTCTGTTGGAATGTGAGGTATGAGTTAGAAGAGTTTTAATCTCTGCAATTTTCACTGGAGATAAATCTTTCGCCTTTCCCATGATAAAAATTTTCAATGTGACAAAAAATTAATAATTTAACACAATAAATAATTAATAATATATAAAAATCAAGTACTTACCCCATACAATATTATAAAAATACTAGCAAAGTAATGAAATGCTCGAATATTTAACCCTCCAGTGGTCGCGCGGTCTACGGGGGTAGACCATGCTTCTTTAAACCGCCATAGCTCGTAACGGTTCCAATTATATCGGTTGCATCTTTGAGTAACTGTCAAAAATTTTCTTTTCAAAAACTTTCAGATAATTAGTTTTTGAACTTTTAAAGTGGTAAATTATTGGTTTTATTAGGTCTCAAACAGGCCTGGTCTACCCCCGTAGACCGCGCGACTAACGACGTTACAGTTTTTATTTGTTAACAGATTTATTATAAATTAGTTTTATCAATTGATTTTATCAAATTAATTTGATCAAAAACTATTGATCCGAAATATTGACTCATTATTGTCAGCTAACTCAAAGATGCAACCTATATAATGCGAACTGTTACGAGCTATCACGGTTTAAAGACGTGGTCTACCACCGTAGACCGCGCGACCACTGGAGGGATAAAATATACGTTCAAAGCTTCAAATTGTAGATCTAGTTTCTTTTAGCTTAACCGATTACTTTGACATCAATATTTCTGAAAATTTTTACGAAATATGTTTTAAAATAGACCAATGAAGCATATCATATGTATAGTTTAAAAAAAAAAAGTCTAAATTACTGTAAACTTAATAACTTAAATGGTCTACGAGGGTAGACCATGCGCCTAAACTCGTAAGTAAAATATGCGCGCCTACTGCAGGGTTAAAAAAACTTGAAGAAACACAACCGAACTACCTGACTTTTAAGAAGCGACTATGGGTGCTTTCAAGCGGCATCGCCAAAAATAATACAAAATAGCCCATTGTAATATAATTAACTGTATATTTTAAATCTATAAGCACATTTTATTGCATAAAAGCATCTTATGAAAATAGTGGTTGCCGTTTTTGCACAGTTATAACTTCGTGAAACGCAAAATTGCAAAATAATATAAGTGGCTCTAATAATATGATCACCCACTGTATGTTGCAATTATTGGAACTGTGATAGCATCTCTCAATTTCGGTGTGTCAATTATTAAAGCATTTGTTTGCTATTTGCGTTTTTTGAGTTTCCCCAAGCTACCGTTATTTTTTTCAGAATCCATTACTTTGCCTTCGTATAAATCACGAGCTGGTCTATTAACATCGTAGCAAACAAACTGGAGAGCTTGGATTGTGACGGACTCTGGTCTCTGTTTGGGTCAACCCCCTAATTTTTCTGAATAAACTATAGAAATGATTGCTGTTACAGCATATTTGTTCATTTTGATTAAAAGGGTAAAAGGAAAGCTTGCGTCAGAAGAAGAAAAGTAAAAATTCGAATTAAATATTTTAGAAACTGATAATTGAATAAAAGTTTCAGATTTACTAATAAAGAGGAAAACACTTTTATTTACTTTGTTAAGCTATAAAGCGTTTGAAGTACATAACCTAGCAATTAAAAAAGTTTTTTAAGTAGAATATTTAATTTTTCGAACGTATTTGTATAAACTTTAGATAGCTGAGTTGCGTCAATATTGATTATGTAGAGGCAAATTTAAAATTTAATTACAAGAAGAATTTAATTACTATAGTTACCAAGTCAACGATTTTCGTTAGTAAATAGAAACTTTTTCATTCATATAATTTTATATTATCTTGCACTTAATGAAAAATTAATTAGCAGCAAATATTTTTAAATTTACCACCGGCAGCAATTGTGAAAGCACATAATATTAAATTTTAGTAAGTTAAAACACCTATAAGCTCGATTTTCCATATAGCCGCTTTAAATATATCATAGTTTCGTTATTCTAAAAGTACACCCTTCTTGTTTAAAATTACAGTCTTCTTCAGAGCTAGTATCAAAATTATAAGATCAGTAATAGATTATTTTGACCTTATCGTACTAAGGGCCGATCTTTTCACCTTTTATAAACGTCAAGTAACTACTTGACGATTTTTTTAATTGAGCTTTTTACCTACTAAGGGCCGATTTCATAATACTTTTAACGAGTCGTTAAAAATAAAAGTGGATTGCTATTGGCTTGTTATAGTGAACGGACGTTTTCTATTGCTTAGCAATGATCTTTTAGTTAAGTCTCCATTAACGTTTTGATTATGAAATCGGCCCTTAATCAGCTTATTAGCTACTAAATTTATTAGCATAATATTAAGTTGGCATATTAGTTCCATACAATGCGACAAAAAGACCTAACTTTCTTACTCAACCATTAAAAAGCTCAAGTAAAATAATCGTCAAGTAGTTACTTGACGTTTATAAAAGGTGAAAAGACCGGCCCTTAATATTATATTTTTTGTACGTAGGAGGTCGATTTTCTAAATCGTAACCCCACACGCATTCGCCAGCCTATTATCAGTGGGTTGATTTTGCATTGAATTTCATCTTTGACCGTGAGATCTCGCCAGTTGGCCAGACTTCTGAAAATATGGAAACAATCCTATTAACCGCAGAGTGTTCACCGGAGAGTAGAGATAATAAATACCGCAAGGTCCGAGGTTCGAACTTAGAGTTACCGCAATTATGTACATAAAGTTGGAATCAAAATTAAATACGGCCATATAACAATCCTGGATTTATAATGACTTTTTTCGCATTTCTATATTGTTGAAATCGGTAAGAATTATTATCATTTAAATATTCATGTATTATTTTCAATTAATTAAACATTAGTTAAATTGCATGTTAGTAAATGCTTGATTGAAAATAACTTTCATAATTCGTTAAGACAATGAATTATTTACAAAGCTGTTAGGCTATAGCTTTAACGCTTCACACTTCATCCATACATGCCAGCTTTCGACACAAAGGCTTATTATTGAAGTATAACTCTTCACCTAAGTAAGAACTTGTTCTTCAGCAAGTATTTAGTGGCTGATATTGTTCAGGAAACATTGAAGTTTTAAAGAAAAGTTCGATAGTTAGCAAAAAAAAATTATATTAACCGCATGATCGATATTAAATACTCAAAAAATATATTTAAATTCCAAAAGTTTTCACTCATTTTGTGCATTCTGCAGGTAGAATAATTCTAAGAAAATGTAAATTTGTAACAACATTTGTGTATTTGAAGCATGTTTTACTAAAATTGTACGCAACACTTTTGTTTTGACAATTAACAATTAAGATGTAAAATTTTAATATAAATGCTAATTAACGAACATTTTCTTAAAAGCTTACATTTTTGTAGAAACGCAAGAGCAATGAATAAAAAGAAACTCCTTTGTTAACGATTCTAGTTTAGCGCAAATTAAGTATAGAATATAAATAGTCTAACTGTATTCAAATTCGCCTACACCAGGAGTAATTTTTTTTCAAATGCAGTAATATTTTCTTAACTTATATCTTTTTCCAATTTCTTATCAGTTATTTATTATTCTATTTTTAAATTCTACTTTTATTCCAAAATCAATTTACAATTATTTTCTACAATCGTACAAATTCAAGTATCTTGATTTCCTTTTTTTGCGTTTACTTTCTACATACTTATATGATTAATCGTTGATCTCAATTATTCATATTGTTTGCTAAAATGCTTGTGACTAACTAAGTTTCAGTCACTACTCAAAACAAATCAGCGACCTTCAAACAATTCAGTTTGGTTTCAATAACTTATATACAATTGCACATATCTGAACCAAAACCCACATCGCCATCGTAGCAATCTTATTTACCTGCTTTGGAGAATGAATTAATTACCCTATTCTCACATGGAGATTATGCATAATCGCCGTATATTAACAAAGTTGATTAATACTTATTAATGATTAAATTTATATTTATCAAAATAACCGGTGGCTATGCATAATCGTACAAATTCAAGTGTACCATTCGACTTGAAAAATATTAATCTTAAATTTTTCTTATAAATAGAGAGATGAAAAGGTAGCTCACAAAAAATCTTACTGACTTAGCAAATTATTACCTACAATGTTGGTGAAACTTTAACTTGCAGAGTTTTTTGTCGCTTATGAATCCATTCCATAAATTCCTTAGTTTTTTTTATCAATTGAATCTCTTGAATCTCTAACCTCCAAAAGATGAAAGCAGCCTGGTTAACAATTTTATTAGGAACCTCTTCGGTTTTTATGAACACTTCGTTACAAACAGTGAATTGATTTCTGACATTACTGACACAACTTTCCGATTTTAGTGCGTAATTTATTCGGATCATCTGTTTTAATATACCTAATTATTTTCAAATGGTTTTTTTATTAGTTACTTCAGGTTCATTCTATAAATGTCTGATATTCGTAGCACAAGCGTTTCGTCCTCCTTTAAAATGGGAATAATTTTTCCGATTGCATTTGTAAATTTTCTGTTGTAAAATCGTCTGCGTATTAATTTTCTATCGGTTTAAAAATAACATTTTCTCATAACTTTAATTTAATTTATCACAAGGATAGGGTGCTATTTTAGATTATAAAGATGGGGTAATCTTAAAAACGTATTATTATTTAATTTTCTGTAATTCTCGATAATACGAAAAATAAATTATTACAAATGAACACCTGGTATAGCTTGTTAAACTTACTGAATGCGTCGCGTCTCCCAATTTATTTTTGAGATTAAGCAGAATTTCTGGCGGTTATACTATTCATCCCCCTTTAACTCAATAATTTATTAATTATTTACGTGTGAAGAAAAATAAAGAAATAAAAATATTTGCATTGAAACAAAAATTAATTAACTTCGAAAAAATACAAAAAATAAATTAATAAAGAAGAAACATAATTCTACTAACAATAAAAGGTAATTGAACGTTAATTTAAATATATAAAATATTGAAGTAAAATAATTCTAACAAGAAAATTTTCATAAGTGTTGTTTATTAGATAGGAAATTACACTAAAAAATATTGCTACAGTAATAATAAAAATACTTCTAAACACAAATTTAATTTATCACACTAACAAAAACTTTTAAATTCTAGTTAATTGAATATTAAACATAAGTAAGTTAAATAATTTAAAAGTACTAAGTAATACTGGATTACTTGCAAAGTTTAAACATTTATACTTATAGTGAAAGAAGAAAAAAATATAAATTAATACCAAGTAGAGGAATGAGCAAATAAATTGTTGCCGCAAAAACCATATTAATTTCATTAATTTATAATTAAATAAAACTTTTTTAATATTTTTAATTGATATTATGTAAGGCTTTATTTATTAAAATTAACGCAAAACAACAAACGGCTTAGCTTAAGTGCTTTACAATGTGAAAGCTTCATTTATAATTAAATCAGTGAGGATTATTAAAGAGGTTTGAGGAAATTGCTTTTAAATATCTAAATATCAACGCTTCCGTCTCGTTTTCTAGTAACCCAGGGTGACAATTGACAATGGAAGCTTGTTTCTTACAATCGGGTACTTGACAATAGCGCTTCTATTGGGATCAAATCGAACGGAACAGGAAAATATTTTGGTCCTTTATTTAATTCCCTTCTTTTTGGCGTCAGCGTTTGTGTGCTTTGTTTAGAATGCTAATGAATAAAACGACGCGTATAATTTCAAATTTTATTTAAAAGAAAACGTTGTTTTTTTTTACTCTTTGCTATATTTATTATGAACCTATTTTTCAATTTACTTTATTCGCTTATTTATAATATACTACCTGTATATGACGATCATATCTATTATAGCCAGATTAATGTTTGCAAATTAAACATTAAAAAAATGGATTATAGAAATTTTCCAAGTACCTAGTGCTAGTAGCAATTTAACATATCGGCCAAATACAGGGATTCGAGCTTTGGAAACCCAGCTAGATTGAATATAGATAAATTAATAGTCAGCTCGTTTAATATTGTGTTTTAAATTAACAAAATAGTTTTACGCAAAATTTAGAAATTTTCTGACAAGTTATTCCATCTACGTTAGTGGAACCAATTGATGGAAAATTAAAGTCATATAATAATTTTAAGACTCTCTGATTATATTTTTCATTCTATAAGAAGAGATCGTGAATTAAAAATAATTTAAGTATTGCGATTATGACTAGGTACTTTAAATTAATATTAACTTTATAGCTGATTTATTAACTGATTCCAGTGTAACATTTGAATGTGTATGTATAATTAAACTCAACAGAATGTGTAATTCTGTAATTATAAATCCGAAAATCAAATTGAAAATTTGGTCAAACAAAATAATTTATTTAAATTTTTTTAACGTAAAACTTTGTAGAATTCATTATAAGTTTTGTAAATTTCATTAAAAATCATTGATTGATCTTGTGTGCAACACGTCAGATAATGCATTATTATCATAGTTTACATAAATAACTATATCTTGAATAAGTTGTTGATATACTCATACTTTAGGTCAGCAATAGTACAGTAAATTAATATTAATAGTCATTGTTTAAAAGTTTTACTTCCTTCTTCAATTTCTTATAATCCGATAATAAATCTTGAGTATAATTGGACGAAAATATTTTTCATATGCACACAATTACCGATTTCCCTCATAATCGGTGTAAATCTGAACTTTTCGTCCTTGTATCATAAATAACTATTTATTTTTAGGCAAGTAAATTTATGAAAAAATTAATCGACACTTCTGGTATTACACACCAATTTAAAAAAAAAGTTAAAGTAAATAAAAGCAATAAATCTTCACTTCGAAAGTGTTAGATCTTCTTGTCAATTAAACTGTCTGGTCTTATTTTTCTTTTTCGATTTAATTTTTGATTTCTCTCAATAACTCTAAATCATACAAAAAAATAATTTTCAGGATTCTTATATTATTGAAAGGAATTCTTTTAATTTCATAAAGAATATAAGAACTCATGACAATCGTATACTATTGTCTGTTTTGAATTTTCTGATTTCAAAACAATTTTTAGTTTTAAAATAATGAAAACTTTGGCAGGTACAATTTTTTTGAGTAATAATTTATTATACGAATTTCGACGAATTTACAATAAAATACGAATGTATGTTTTGAGTCCTAGATGTTCTCTTAAGTGTTGCTAACACTTTAATTTAATAGCTCCCAAATAAAAGTTAATTTCCAAAACGTCTCATAAAATTTTTATATTTTGACTAGTTGTTCTGAAATAAAAAACCACTTCTTAATATATGCTTCTAAATGATGTAAGCAATTTATTATCAGTTGTACATTTTTTACCAAATTCTTAACGAACGAATGAACAGGCTATTGAAATATTCCTTAAGATATTTCCGTAGTAGGGAAATGCGTTCAACCAAGCAACAATGTTTTACACATGACTTGTGCAGGAAATACTCAAACGCAATATACCTTGTCAAAGTTGTTTCCGATTGCCCTAAGCTTGCAAATACGAACTATATAAAAAGAATGATTTTTCACTTCGTTATTCAATTGACTGGAGAGTATGAAAAAAGTAATTTAAATACAAAAATTCAACAACTATATACGTAAATAGCCTTCGTGCAAAAGAAATTCCAATAAAATTCCTTTTTCTACTATTTACTTTTAATAATTAACTTTTAATAATATAGAGGAAGTCTATTTCAAAACCTTCCATCTCATAATAATTAATTTATATCCTAAACAAAACAAGATACAAAGAAAAATATCTAGAGTGATTTAGCAAGCATAACAATTAATCGCAATTTTAGAATTTTTAAATCTCACCCCGTCATATTCTACTTCGTAAACTTTTTACAATAAAATTATCATCATCATTTATCACCCTTCTTATAGCATTACCCTTGAAGATAGTAAGTTATGCCCATTAACTATCTCTGCGGTATACTGCCCGTCGAAACACAATAACAAAAAAGAACATTTTGAAGCCTTTGATACTACACTCGGAAACAAATTTATTGCTGGCGGAGACTACAATGCTAAACATATCATGTGGGGATCTAGATTGACTATATCAAAAGGAAGGGAATTGGTAAAAGCAACCTTCAGCATATCTCAACAGGACAACCTACTTACTGGCCATCAAACATAAAGAAGATCCCAGATGTTATCAACTTCTGTATCATAAAGGGTATTGAATCCAAACGAATCAAAGGTGAATCATGTTTGGACTCATCATCGGATCATTCTCCAATAATGGTCACAATAAACAGTCAAATAATAAATAAAGAAAAGCAACCATCACTATTCAATAAAAAAACAGATTGGAACGTATTTGGACAAAAATTGAACGAATTAATTACCCTGAATCGATTACTCAAAACAGAATATGATATCGAAGCAGCAGTTGATGCGTTTACTAAAAACATTCAAGAAGCAGCTTGGTTTTCTAACCCTAACACTATAATATGACTTCAACAAAAAATCTCTGAAAAAAGAACATTTAAAAAACAATGGCAACAAATGAGAACAACAGAAAGTAAAACAAAACTGAACAAACCAACTAAGGAGCTGAAGGAGATACTAAAGGAGCACAAATACCAACGCATCCAGGACTACTAGGAGAGTCTAATTCCAACAGAAGCTAACAGACTACTCTTTATGGAAGGCAATCAGAAGGCTTAAGAGACCACAACCACCAATCAAAGATGATAACAACAAATTGGACAAGAAATGACAAAGAGAAAGCAGAAGTATTTGCCAAACACTTGGAAAAAGTCTTACAACCATACCCCTCGATGTCAATAATAGAAGAAGAACGAGAAATAGCAGACTACCTTGAAGTTCCTTTTCAGTTACATCTGCTCATCAATAAAATCAAAATTAAAGAACTCAAACGTTTACTGCAAAAGGAAACTAATATCAAAAAAGCTCCTGGTTTGATGTAGTAACAGGAACGGCCCTAATCAAACTAATCACATTTAACTTCAACTCAATAATTCGGATACATTATTATCCAAACTTATGGAAAGTGTCTCAAATAAATGATATTAAAACCGAGGAAAACTTAATATTAAACCCCATCATCAGTTTGGATTCAGAAGCAAGCATGGCAATATCGAACAAGTACATAGATTGGTTAAAATTATCAATAATGATTTTGAGAAAAAGAGATATCTCTCAGCAGCATTTCTGGATGTGAGTCAGGCCTTTGGTAAGGTTTGGCACAAGGAACTGTGCTACAAAATCAAAAAGGCGTTGCGATATCAGCACTTTTTAATATTATAATCCTACTTACAAAATAGGCATTTTCTGGTAAAACAGCAAAATAGATATACAGATCTCTATCCCATCTTATCGGGAGTACCACAGGTCAGTATGCTGGGTCCAGTGCTCTACCTGATTTACACGGTTAACCTGCCAACTACTCGCTTGACGACGATAGCCACATTCGCAGATGATACTGCAATACTGACCAAATTCAACTATGGCTACGGAACCAGCATGAAGGTTAATGAAATCAAATCAGTCCACATCACCCTCACCTTCAATCGGACAACCTGCCCAACAGTATCAATGAATGATCAACAATTCCCCGAATCTGAAGACGTTAAATACCTTGGCATTCATGTAGACAAACGACTAACATGGAAAACACATTATGACAAAACGGAAAAAGCTTGGTATCAAAATTCAGTGCTAAATTCAGTAAAAGACAAACATCTGATCCATATCTGGGCTTATATTGGCAATAAAATTATTAAGTATTTTATTATTACAAAAAGTAGTATTTGAGAAAAGTGTGATAACATTTTTCATAGTAACTTAAAAGCCAATTGACTAACGTTAATTTTTTTGTGCAACTAAAGCTTGTTTTCATAGCTCTCGTTTGACATATTGTTGAAGAGTAGAGTGCCATTTAATATTAGAAATTTGAAGGTACTGCTGAGGACGAAGAAGTTAAATTTAAACGTTCCAAAATTACGCATTAATTGTTCCACTTCATTTTAATCACTTTAACGTAATTTTTTAATATTACGTCTGTTTGTTATATTACTCCGAATTACTCCGAGTAAGTTAGTGTAATAAATTGCGAAAATTGATTGATGTAAATAGTGAGTTGATGATTTTCCATCAAAAAATTTGTAGTTAGTGTAGTTCTGGTTGCACTGGGACTGTGATACCAAACAAAAAGCTATGAATAACAATTGTTTTTCGGTTTTCTGCCTCACAAAGCATGGATTTATTACCACACAAGAATGCTAAATAGATTCCCTACTAATCAGAGATGTGTTGCAAACAATTATCCAAATAGATGAAGAGATCTTGTGATTTACATGTACCTAATATGATATTAAATTTAAGGTAGAGACTTTTGAAATAGATACCTTGTATATTTTAATTGTATAAAAAAATCGAAAGATATTGGAATCCCAATTAAAATATAAAATTGTCTATCATTAAATAAAATTTAATTGTGACTCCAGTATCCTGCGATTTTTGTTATACTATTTAACAATGACAATTATTTTATAATTTAGATACCACCAAATTAATGTTTTAGTATTACTACGGAGTATAATGCTAGTCAAGATATTCAATATCCGCTTATTGTTTATTCAAAGTTTTACAAGAGGCATCTAATATCCTAGTCTCTGAAAAGCTCATAAACATATTATACATTAATTGAAATAGAAAACAAAATCTCATCCAATGCAATATAATAATATATTATAATATATTCTGAAAGTAGGTAGCCTAAATCATATTCCTGATTTGGTATTGGTAGTGCTGGGAAGCTTATTATAAAAAAATTATATTTTATTCGAAGTTGAAAAATAAATTGCAAGTTTATTATAACGTCCATATACAACTCCCAAACTATAAATAAAATAAAATAGTTTCTTAACACATCAAGCATCATGCCAAGAAGTAAAGAATATTCAGAAGATTTGAAAAAGAAAATTTTAAACTGGTTGAATGATGAAAATACAATCAGGATAGCAGAAAGACAGTTTTGGGTGATACTATCAAACAATAAGCCTCTGGTATCGTAAAAGACATCCAGTAAACAAAAGACATGACATAAAATTTCAAGTTCCCACAATAAAACATGGTGGCGAAAATGTTATGTTATGGGGTTGCGTTTCCTGTGATGGCATTGGAGCCCTACACTTAACTAATGATATTATGGATTGGTACATGTATGCATATTGAGGCATTATAATGCTACCACATAGTAAAAGCAAAATGCCACGCGGATGAATATTCCAACAAGATACAAATTTTCAGTACGTGTTTATTCAGTTTAAAGTGTTTTTTTTTTATTGTGTGTTTTAAGTAAATATTTAGTTTTTTTAAACTTCTACTGATGGACGCTACTTACTTACATTATATCTAATATGATATAAAACTTATGAGATAAGTAATAAAACCAATACAACGATGTGTAGCATAATAAAGTTTATTATTACTAAAAATATGTTAAGTAATAAAAATACACAGATAAAAGTGATTATTACTTATTATTGTAATGTGCTATAGAAGATACAAATTAATGCCAAGGTAAACTTTTGATGCTAAAAAACTACACTTTGATTATATTTGTACCTAATGAATCTCTGAAAACATTTAGTTCTAAAGAAAAAAACATTTATAGACCCCGAAGAGTTCTAACCGATTCGTGATGTAATAAAACAATTTACTGTAAACTTTAAGTAATTTAGTAAATAGAGCAGTGCTTGTTTAAGTAATTCCTAGCAAGCCTCCCAAAATTGTTTAAGTGTAGATAAATAATATTTTTATTAATTTAGAAAATATATCATAAAGATAGGCAATAAAATTAAATGTATTGTTATTAGTACCTACATACTACGTGCAATTAAAGTGTAACATGTAGTAAGAGAATGTAATAAAATGAAAACAAATTAAATAAGCAATGTTATAGTCCATATTGGACTTAAGAATGTAGTAAATTATTAGTAAAGAATTTTTAGTAACACACACAAAAATTTCATTATAATAAATTTTGTTCGTATTTCAACTATTACACGTTGAAAGCAATAATAATTTATTTTGAGTTATAAAAATCTTGGATTATACTTTTAAACCAGAGGAATATAAATGTGGAATCGTGTCAAAGTATATAGTACGAGTAATAATGCTATATCTGTAGGTTGCAGACCAATATAAAATAATATTACCGTACAACCATCCAAGACCAGATAGGTGGTAAAATACTAGAACGTTTATAGGTTCCATAAGGACGTTTTCTTTTTACTTTTAGTTATTATCATTAGGTAACTATTTTAGTTATAAAACTTTTATATTTTGCTGTGTAATCTACAGCTTAATTATCAACCCCGGAATTCTTATTTTCATTGCTACTCGAAAATTATAATCTTAAAGTTTTTAGTTGTTAACGATTTAAGCCTGGTTTACGACCACATGATAACTGATACCACGACAGTACTCGCATACTATTACGTTCATGTAGTAGTTGACAATAGACCTTCTTGCCAATATTCAAGAGGAAAATTCACTAAGTATTAGAAAAGCTAGTCACGATTCTATTGTGACTTTTCGTGAAATCCTTATGATATGTATTTGCAAAGTTTTGAAAACCGTCTAATAGTATCATTCCTAGTGTGCATTTTAAATTTGCTGGCCATCATCGTTAGGGTAAGAAAAAGTTCAGAAAAAACTTATTTATGCTAGTTATCAATGTAAAAGAATGAAAAATCATACTTCTACTAACATTCTTAGTTGTAATCATCATATTTTTACCAATTATACTTCTAAACTTTTTAAATTATTTTGGTAACTGAACAGTTTTACTAAATTTTATTAGTTCCTACACCTACTATTTTTTATCTATAGACTTTATATTTGATGAAATAAAACGAAATATATTTTTATAATAAAAAAAACACTGTTCCACCTGCGGTACCATAAGACTTCGTTTAACATCATTCAATCAACTAACTAGGATAGAGAAAAATATGGCAATCGATAAAAGGTACGGAAACGAATATTTCAACCGTAAATTACAGCTAAAATAAATGTGATACCCGCAAAAAATTTGTCGCGTCTGTCCAGGAATAGGTATGTTTTTACGTACGTCATTGGTACTATATTATATTTAAAAGATCTTTTTGGTAAAACCAAATAATAATATATAAGTAGAAATATTATTTAAGCTGTTACAATATTATCTAGATCAGTTAGCACAACTTGTGAAAATTTGGAAAACAAACACGTAATGTAATAATCTTACTACGATAATAAAGTTTTCTAAATTTCTAAAAATTCTAAATCTGCAATGTTAAAATTTCAAGACCCTTTAATTTATAAATTAAAGCTTGACATAATAGTATGTGTAAATTTGCCTTTACCTATGTTATGTATTGGTCAAAATTTTATATTTTTTGATTCATTATAATTAACAGAAGTACTACAACGAATGAGAAATCCGTAATTTAATATCTTCTTCGCAGCCTCTTCTGCCCACTGCTGGACATAAGCCTCTCCCATTAATGTCGAGGTTTTTGGCCATAACTCACCACGTTGGCTAGACCAATTAGTGAGTAGTCCGCAGATCGACTTGGGGCTATAATTGTTTTACATCCGGCAGTAGCTTGCTAGGCTAGCCTTCAGATGTGCCTGTAGCCCTGTTTTTGTTAAAGGTGGCAATTCATCAACTCAGGGGGACCACCGACTTAACGTGCCTTTCAAAGCACGGAGACTAGGTCATAAGAAAGTTTGACTCTCTCCAGGTTTGCACCTGGTACCCCGCATTCACATCCAACTGCGTTAGCTGCAAGGCAATGACCGTCCAAATTTAATTTAATATAAACAGTAAAAAAGAAAGAAGTACTTGGATAATCTAGTTTTCTGGAACTAACTTTTTGCATTCTGACCCTTTAAGGTATGTGCCATCATGAATACTCAGGTCATCAATAGTATGATGGGTCTCGGTTGACATCATTATAAGCTTAAGCCATCATCTTGAATCAAATTTCATAATAGTATTCAATTTCGAACAGTTCGAGGTGTTATTATAATCTCGTCCCATTTTTGGCCTCGAGTGGTTGTCACATGGACAAGACACACGAGTACATGGCTTAGAGCATATAAAGTCAGGACGCTCTCCACCACATTAACAGGAAATGGATGCAGTATAAGAACCATACTCACTTCTATATCTTTATTGGACCTACAGAATATCGTGGAATGTATTTCCCTACTTTTTGATCTAAAAGTGTCATAAGTTATCTAATACTCCCAAGTTGTTGCGACAAAAGATATATTATATTTTTCTCCATACTTAAATTTAAATAAATAAATAAAAAAATGGTAAATAAACTTTAACATTTTCTCGATTTCCAAATGAAAATATAGTTTACTTTTATAATATAGAATCAGATTTCACTTTTCAATTAAACAGCAGCGAGTGTCAATGGGCAGGGGTTGGAACGATTTTATTTTCAACCTAGCCAATTAATACAACTCCCACTGAAGCCATATACTCTAAAAATTGATTATTCAGAACAATAATTATATTGTTATAAAATATTAGTTATAATAATTAAAGCACGGATTTTAGTAAGAAAAAAATATTAAAAAAGGCACAATTTTAGGCTATAAAAATTATTGAAATAGGCACAAAAAACAAAGAATTTAGGCGTTTTAGGCAATATACGATATTATGGTGTTTCAAACGAGTTAGGACTCAGGGGTAGACATCATATTCAAAAGGGGTGTAAAAAGGATACTCTTATACGTTGATAATATACCCTATTAATCTATAAGGTCAAATTTGTTACCTATGACACCACACACCAACTATTTTGTATATATATCATCTTGTGTGATTCGTGCGAGTGCAGTGACGGATTATAGTGAACCTGCGAAAGAAAGACGATTGCTAATAAATTTGAAATTGGCGTCAATGTGTTTACCTACAAAATTATTTTATTTTGGTGAAATTTTGGAGATTTTGATTATAGAGGTGTGGCACTACGGAGGAAGAAAAGTGATTCTCGAGACGTCCTTCTTCAAGAACGGCGTGGTTTTTTTCGATAGTCGAGAAAAGTGAATTTTTGCATTTTCCTGCTAATTTTAATTCCAGGCGTCTTTTTGAGTGATTGTTCGGCGAGATTCCTGTCTCGGGAACTCCTAGATTTTTGGTTAGAACATATATTGCGAAGTTTAAGAACAGCTGACCTATTGTACAAGCCTGAGTTGATTGCAACAATTTGCAAATATTGGACGAATTATCGATCATCCGATTGTTAATTTGGCGGATGTTTGTTAATCCAGCGATAGCAGTGCTGGATATGATTCTAAAATTCGAAGATTTAGAAAGATTGCAAGAAAATTTTTAGGTTAAGTTAGTGTAACTTACAGCGAGGCAAAAAAAAAAGTTGGTATAATTGAACCTGATCCGTGAACGATTTCAACAACACAAACAAGAAAATTTGGTCGAATTTGATAAAATTTGACAATTAAGTAGCATGAGAAAACTGCGCAGCTGGTCGACACCTGTTGTGAATATTCTATGACGTCAGCACACATAAACGAACTCAGAGCAACTATTCCAGTGGTTTCAAAACGGTAAACACAAAAGGGTTTGTCTTAGTTTGAATAAGAAAATTTTTATTGTAAAATTTGAATTTTGCCACACTTCATTACACACGAAGGTTTCGCACTGCAATTTGGATATCAAATTAATAGTAAATGTAATTGTAGTCCGAAACAGTCTTACACTATTACACAAACGGTCAAGGGACGAAAATATTGTCGTTAAATAAGGGTTGAATTTTTATCAACGAATTAGCAAATTTTATTAAATCAGCTCTATTCGCCCGAGTCTTTAATTTCGAATTTGAACCCAGCCTTCCCTGAGGGAGTACATTTGTTCTCCACCATTATAGCGACCCGGACCTTTAGAAGTTTATAAAAATTCATTATAATATAGTATAGAGCTGTAAAGATGGAAAATGCTATACAAAGTTTTATGTAAGCTTTTTTATTTCCTAAATAGATGGTGTTCTTAATTTTCTGCCCTATTTGCAGTTGGCGCATTTGATTTGGGGTTACTATTTTTTAAATTAACAAATTTAATGCACGTGGCGGCTAACGTATTAAATAAAATGTATAATTGGGTATACAGTGCAGTAGAGCGTGGATTGTACAGCAAATTTGTAATCCGATATTTCAAGAAAATACAATAAATGTGCCAATTTTGTATAATAAAATAATACTGCAGATTACCTCCGCCCATTTTTCTCTGTTCAATTTTATTATAACACTTGTCGTCTAACCGTCTAAAATATTGCAATCGTCTAATAATGTAATAATAATCATAATATATTCTTGATTAATCGTATCTAATTTGAAAAATTCAATTGCAGAAAATACTTTTCTTATATTTTAAGCAATTTCCTTCAATTTAATATGAAAAACCGGCCAGTGTTCACTAATTTATTACTAAATTTTGTTGAAAATTTACAGAACCGTACAACAATGATTAAACGAACCCCAAAAATGTGCATTTTCAGAAACATTAATTAGCATTTTATTGCGAGGATACAAAATAGGATCTTCAAATTTTTATTGTTGTACTCTAAATGAAATATTATTAAAATCGCTCAACCGAGGTCATGTCGAGGTCTCTCCTGAGAGCAAAAAATTTAAATTTCAGATAAAAAGTTTAATATAATATTAATTTTTAATAAATAGCAATATAAAAAATTTAGTCACTTTTGAAAAATCTAATTACTCTCGGTGCGGCGGCACCACTCGTAAATTGTATTCTGGCGATAGTATGTTGATTGGGTCGGGAAGTGATCCAGTAACGTACACTATTATCCAATTAATTATTAATATTATAGGCACTACAATATTGACAATATTTCTTAATATTATGTATGTACCATAATAGAAAATTTTGTGTTATTAAACACTGATGGCAATTTAAACAATGAATGATAAAAACGTTCATTAATTCCAAATATCTATCACAAAATCTCTTTTGTGCGAGTTTTGTGTTTTGTTCGGGCATGAAAATAAATTGACAAGGTTTCCGTGAAAATGCGATATCAAAAATTTAAAATTACTATCGGCATACTAAAACGTCTTTTTATTAGATCACAAAAATTGTGAACCGAAAATGTATGCCTTAATCAAAATAGAAATTTTTGAATGCATTTTCATATAAAAATATTATCTTTTTATAGTGAAAATATGTTAGGTATAACCAGATAATGTATTTTATTCATCAATATCAATTATGCTTCTGTGTGGAAGTAATATTTTTTAAATTGCACTTCCTGCTTTTGACACAATTTTCAACTTACTTTTTGTGTATTTGTGACATAATATTGTCACATAATTTTTAGAAAATTTTTATCAATTTATTAACGCGACATTGATTCTTGGATTTATTTTAGCGCAAACACCTAAAGAATTTTTCATTTACTACCTCTTATTATTATAAAAAAAAATCAATAGGTGCAAATTATATCATCAAACTGAAACCTGATTACTTATCTATTGTAGCGAAGAAGATTCACACAAGACACAAGAATTTATTGTTTGTTTTACAATATTTTATTTCACAGTGAAGTAATTTATTTTTCAAGTGAAATTGAAAACGCTAGTCACGTTGTTGCCGATGCAAACATATCTCACGGTCCATTTCTGATTACGCTTTGCGTCAACAACAGACGTGGATTCAAATTGGCATAGCCATTTGTCAAAACGACGCTATATGTTTAGAGCGACATATCATGTGCTCTTGTTGAATTAATCTTGTTTCTATTAATGTCGAGAATGCAGAGCCATATCTGAATTACCATCAACAATGTAAAAATCACCGTAATTTGCTTTTTCTGCTGCAATTTGTCAACCAATTCCGACAACTTTTGCGACAAAAATTCTTAATTAAAATGTTACAAAAATAAACGTTGCACTAAACAATCGACAAAGAACAATAAGTTAATTTAATTTACATATTCTAAATTGTATTATGTAAGCAACCCCAATTTGAATGTGGTGCAAACTCCGTTCTCTGATAGACTCCTAAATGCTAGGGTAAATGGAACATTTAGGAATGGTTTTAAATTGAACCTGAGGTACGTAGCTACACGTAAGTGCTAAAGTAGTGCATGTTTATATTTACGTGCGGCTGTAAGAAGCTCAAATCTGGTTGAATAAACTACAACACAAATTACCATGTTCCTAATATACCAGAATATTATATTAAAGATTTACATTTACTTACAAGAATAAGCAATAAATAAATTAATTTCAAAATTTCAAAAAGGTTGGATGTAAAATTATAAAACAGCGAAATCTTTCAAGCTTTCCTAAAGCCTTTTTCCTGATGTCAGTATTTCTGCTTCATTAAAACTGATGAGGTAATATTGGGTTGCATCAAAATAAGATATTTCAATGTATGACTAAAATCAACTGCAATTTTCCTAATTGAAAATTATTTTATATAGTATACCTACTTACTTCATTAATCAAAATAGTGTTTGACAAAACCCCAATGTTTGACATTTCTTTTCAATTACCTGGTTAAATTGACTAAAATTAATGACTAAAAATTCTGTATTCACATGTCAAGATACAGTAGAAAAGGGGTAAAATTTGTTTGTAGGGATTCAAAATATTACGTTAATTTTATGCTAAGTAAAAGTTTTTACTTTACAAAAAATAATATGTTATTAATTATTATATAAATTTGTAGTAAATAAGTAAAAGATGTTGCTTTTTTGGTCGTATAGTTATTTAACTTTTAATAAATTCAACATCAAAAAGAGTTGATTAATTAAATTCAAAATAAGAAGGAAACTTTCTAAAAAATAAACTGCTAATTGCAATTATTACTATTTAATTGCAGCGTACTGAAAATTATTTTCTGTAGGTTTTATTCTTCTTTTACCATTTTACCTAAAACAAACGACAGAATTTATTTTACTTGCACTAAAGCTTTACTAAACTGCAATTTAATTTTAATTATAAATTCAATTTTATTTACAGCGTTAATAATTATTATTAAAGTAGTTTTGAGAATCACGGATCGTAAAGGAAATATAAACAGTCGATTTGTAAAATAACCAGTTGCATTTTTATTACTGAATAAGGGAGGTTAAAAATTATAAAAATTTTGTGAAGAAATAAGAATCGTCGGAATACAATTTTATCCATACTTGAAGATTCATATAAAATTGAATTGAACACTGATTAATATTTTCATTCCGTTTATAAGAATTTATATATCATATTTTAAATAAGTCATAAAATTATATCTTTACACTCACAATCTACTATGCACTTTATTACAAACCTTTATTACAAAATAAATTTCTGCATCTAAGGATTACTATTTCAATACATAAAAGTTTTACAATAAAAAAGTTATATAATATAGAAAAACTTAGATTGGTGCTAATAATTGGCGCCATTTGGGTGGCTTTTATCCAGAAATGTGTAAGCTGCATTTTAAAAGTAACTGTGTAACATTAAATTAGACGATATCGACTAATATTTTGGAATAATGAACGAAGGTGATATACCTTATCCCTCATGGTAAGCCTATTTACCATGCCGTGGAACATATCAATTCCAATTTACTAATAATAAGTTTTCGTAAGCTAAAAGCTATTATTTCAGTATAAAATCGTCTCAAGCTATTTGTAGTTGTAAATTAATTTTAATAGTAAATTTTATTGCGACTTACCTAATTATGCAGGTTATAGAATATTTGTGCAGGTGTAGAATTAGTTAACGCACCATAATATAAATTTCAACAATTTATCTGAATGTCGAATTATTTACTTTTTAATTTTATTTATTTTTGAAAAACACTGGAAATATAATTTTATTATTAAAATATAGGTACACATATCTACTGCATCGGTGAATGTATTTTTTGTAATTCTCCTGTTTACAAAACTGAAAAATCGAGGAAATTAAACCTGCTATTTTAGCAAAAATCTAAAAATATTATTACAATGCTGTTTAATAAATTGAACTGTGATTACAGAAAAGAAAAACTTTGCCATGGAATAGTTGGAACAAAAACCAATTATTGGTAGGCCAATCAAATCACAATTTTAAATAGAACTAAATCGGGAGTCGATGAAATCGAACCCATTTAATATAAAACATTTTAATAAATGAAAGAGACAAAAATTACATGAAATTTGAGCTCGGATCATATCCGAACCACTCAGAGTAAACCTGACGCAGCAATCTTGCATTAAAAATCCTAAGAAAATGGTAAGAAATATCATTATACAGGGTGTCCCCGCACTCACTTTACATAACTTAGGTGGTGATAGAGGACACTTTTCTAAGAACAATTTTTAACAAAAATTTTTTTCTAAATTCAAACCCTCGAAAGTTAGGCCTCTTTAAAGCATTTTTTTTAATTTCCACCTTCACGTGGCCATAGCCCCGAAAGTATTGATTTTTCAGTAAAAATGGTTTAGTGATTTTTTAAAGAGCGTAAAATAATCTACAAACTAGATTTAAACCTTTTCTTGTCTAAAATCAACGGCTTTCGAGTTATGAATTAAAGTAAGTTAAAAAATGTCGAAAAATTTGAGCTTTCTTTTTTTCTGGTTTTTTTCAAGACCCTGTATCTTTTAAACGAAACATTTTACAAAAAATCTGACGCCCCATTCCGGATAGGAAATTTAACGGACTACAACTTTTGTCTAGTAAAAATTTTTGAGAAACCAATCCATTTCACAGAAAATCAGAAAATAACAAACGAGGCAGCTACAAAACATAAAATTTAATTAACAAAATTTTTATTTTGTTTGAAAAATTATTTTATTAATTAATTTTAAACTATTAGATTATTTAAGTAAATGTTGAAAATGACCACCCTCATTTTTAATACACAGTCGTGCTCGTTTTAAAATATGCTTTATAGTATTATTTATAAAATTTCCTTTTTTTTAAAAATCCATTATAGCAGGGGTGGTCAACAAGGTCGAGGGATTGACCGGTCGATCACGAGGCCAATTTTGGTCAATCCGTGAATGTGAAAAGTGTCAAAAATTCGAATTTCTGCGATTAAAAGTGTCGAAAAATCGCCTTTTTTCGATTTGTTTCGACAAACATCTTTTAAAACAATCACAACTGTATATTGAAAAATGAGGATGGTCATTTTCAACAATTACTTTATTAATGTAATAATTTAAAATTAATTAATAAAATAATTTTTCAAAAAAAATAAAAATTTTGTGAATTAAATTTTATGTTTTGTAGCTGCCTTGTTTGTTATTTTCTGATTTTCTGTGAAATGGATTGGTTTTTCAAAAATTTTTACTAAACCAAACTTGTAGTCCGTTAAATTTCCTATCCGGAATGGGGCGTTAGATTTTATGTAAAATCTTTCGTTTAAAAGATATAGGGTTTTGAAAAAAATCCAAAAAAAAGAAAGCTCAAATTTTTCGACATTTTTTAACTTACTTTAATTCATAACTCAAAAGCCGTTGATTTTAGATAATAAAAGGGTTAAATCTAGTTTGTAGATTATTTCACGCTCTTTAAAAAAGTACTAAACCATTTTTACCGCAAAATCAATATTTTCGGCGCTATGGCCACGTGAAGGTGGAAATTAAAAAAAATGCTTTAAATAGGCCTAACTCTCGAGGGTTTGAATTTAGAAAAAAATTTTTGTTAAATATTGTTCTTAGAAAAGTGTCCTCTATCACCACCTAAGTTATGTAAAGTGAGTGCGGGGACACCCTGTATAAACAATTTTGTAGGTAATTGAATGTTCTACAAAAAAGTTCCGTACGGTATTAATTTTAAAACTTTAGACGTGGGAAACGTCCAAAGTCGAAAGTTATAATAATCATATTTTAACAACTTGGGGCAGTGGAGTTTCTAGTTGTAAAATTTAATATATTATAGTATAGGTAAGGTAATTTTATTCATGGTGGTTGGCACGTGACTTCTGGAGGGAAAACGTTTGATACCCAATTCCACCAATTGACACAAACATACAACCGAAATTACGAATATTAGTTTCTGCACATTAACCACTCCCAACCACTATGAATAGAATTACCTCTACTACCTACTTTTGCATTACATAAACACTTCGAATAAATTCATTCATTGCGCCACACACCGAGCACCATCCAGCACAATATTTAGTTTTTAAATTATCGAAAATAGTGGTGCTAAACTTCACGTATATACAAAACTATAAACTATGAATAGACTTTTGTCGTGTTTAAAAAACTTTCTTCTAAAAATTTGCAATTTGATGCCATTGTAAAAATAAATTTTTCTTGTTACGACGTTACCTCTTAAAGTTTGAATTTCTTGAGAATTATTTATCATAGAAGTTTTTGTATAACACAAAAGTACCGATATTGACTTTACAACTAAAAACTTCACTTGGTAATTTTTTTTTATAATTTTCAGCTTTACCCAGCTTCCACATCATATAAACCATTAAAGTTACATTATTATATTATACATTCTTACTTTCTTACTTACTTCAGATGGCAAAATAGCTCTTTCAGACTATAAAAATTCCTCTCCATGTATCTCGATTCATCACTGATTCTTGCTTGTCATCTCTTCTTTCGATCTTGGTAAGGTCTCATAATGGGTTACACGTTACATTATTATATTTATGTCATAAACAACTTTCTTGTAGAATATTTAATTATTATAATATATAAAATCGGTTATCTATTATACATATATTGAAGTGTTATTTTCCACCCTTAAAATATTAATTATAAAATTTTCCAACTCGTCTTGGTAAAATTTACACTCGGGCGGAGAAATCAACTTCTTACCCGGCTGGCTCAATCGGTTCCTTTATCCTCAAGCCGGCCCTTATCAACCGACCTTCAATACCTTTTCCGAAATAATTCCACTTGCAAATTTTATACTTGACAAAATTTTACTTTCAATAGATTTTCTCTTCTAAATTCTCAATCTAAAAGAAACAACACTCCTTCAAACTTTACTTGTCTTTTATTCTCCAATAAATCAACTTTTTACAACTAAAAATCGTCAAAAATCAAAATGTCGACCATCCACGACTTGGACGGCGTACGCAAGTCTTCTCCTTATCCTCTTGTGCTCCGGAATCTGCGCTCCTCAGCGACCTCGAAAAACCGCGAATTCAAATCCAAATTTTTAAAACAAATTTTCTCCACTTTACAATTTTGCTTGTTCCTTATTCAAAATTAACACGACAATATATTGTACTCTACCAATCGCCCTTTCAATAAATTAAACTATGAGTACGGGAATTTTCAGAAGCGATTAGCAAAGACACTCTGTACTTGCTCTGGCCAGCCTGATTGAGTTTCTAAATTTAATGGATAACTCAGTGAATACACTGAATAACACCTTCTTGATTCAATAAAACTCTTATTACTGACAAAAGAAAATTTAATTACGAAAAAGGTAATTTTGTGCTTATGTACTTTTATACAAACAAACAGATTATTTATAATATTATTGAAATATGGAACGATTGATTTTTGTACCTTGAAATTTCTCCTCGTGTACCACCTATGCTTTACCGGCCGCGTCACTCTTCAATCTCCTTTACATCAATAGCTGCTTTACACGTGATATAGCGCGCTCCAGAGCCACTGTTTTCAATATCCATAAAAGTTAATATCTGAGAATTATTAAACTTCTTTATTCAACAGCGCAGACACTGAAGTCAATTGAAATCCACAGAAAATCAATAAAATATATTTATTTTCAATAATACCAAGTAATTTTTAAGGTATAGTATACTATATAAATTATGTAAATTTTTCTTTAGAAACTACCATCTTTCTACTTCAAAATGCCACCTTGGTTGAGTATACATCTTTAATAGTAACATGTTAACAGCCCAAACCGCAAAGCACAAAAATAAGACTTTTCAATAATTGCTTTATTTTGTGTGGACCGGAAATGGCGGTTGCGAAAATTAAATCCTTGCAGATCTTGTTCTTAGGAACCTTAAAGAACATTCCCACAAAGTTTGAACAAAATCTGAAATATGCTGGCTTTCCCGATTTGATGATTTCTTATGGAATGACTCTCTTAGATTTTGCACAAGTATAAAAGATTTACTAATGGATTTAATTAGTGGGCAGAAGTAGGAACTTTCCACTTGGCAGTAATAATAATAATCTGAGTACTGGCCTGACGTCCGCTATTACAAAAGTAGCTTTATTTTATATCCAGCTGTTTTTTAAGTTTACATTTTTATGCCGGGTAATGTTCACAGAACGTATGGAAAACGCAGTCTTCTTTACGATGACAAGATTATTTTATTAGTAGATATTAAACTAATAATAGTTATCAATAAATGAGGCAATACGGAATGTAGTTAACTTAAAAAAAATTATACACTTTAACCACTTAAGTTCACATTAATTTTGGATGCTCAGTGTTAAACAAGTGCATTACTGCTGGAATTGCTGAAATAAAATCAATAATATTTCATTGTTCTTAGTTTTGCAGTATAGATTTTGTACAGACTTTCCAGCCTGTCCTACATAATAATATCGGCAATAAAGCTCGTACTCGTTGCTTGATAGAAATGTGTGTCAGTGGTCGTTACATATTTCTAACAGGATTTACAGCTACACGTGGTTTCTGAACCACGGACATATACAATTTTTGCACCTCCTGTTCCATTTTTATTTTAAAAAATAAATTGTTCAGTTTGTTTTGACGGTCATCGTATAAGCGATATTGGAAATTCGGTTAAAAATAATTAATTGCTTTTGAGGACCCCTACACTTCTATGATACGTGTAACATGGAAAGCGAAAAGATTTATTAATACTACCTACTAATACACAATTTTTTTATTTTTTTTCAATAATATCTTTAATTCTTTTTAAGTGCTTTAATTGCAAAATCATAGCACTATTTGTTTCAGACTTGCAAACTTTAGTTATGAGCAACCACTTTTTTTTCATTTATAATAAAAAAAATTAAGGTGGTTAGCTAATCTAGTTTTATAAAGAGCAAGCAGTTCTTTGCGAGTAATTTGGACATAGGGATAAATGACGGACGTTAGCTAGATTAATTCGGCGGTTCAGTAGGTACTTAGAAAATTATCCATTCGAGAGTTGTAGGAAAAGGGGTGCAATTGACCAGCCAGACTGACTGGAAACTACATCAATTATACCATGTAATTACAAAATCATGTTGCTCTTGTTTCATTACTAACACACTTTCGCAAGTCCTTATAGAAGTACCTATTCCAATTTCATATAATTACATTTCCCTAGCTTTAATTAGTTTTTGCGTTAACAGTTTAAGGTGATTTAAATTATACATTATTAAATAATCATAACCAAGTCTTAAATACCATCTAATACTTTTTTTAATGCATAGGTATAAAACAAAGTTTTGGAGTACTACTGTTGTACTAGTCTGAGATTAAATCTAATTACTAATTTTTTCAACTTCATGTAAGACGACATAATTATGTGCTACATATTGAACATTTTAAAGAAGTATATTATGTAGGTACGTCCAACAAAAAATATGAAGATAACCCAATCTGATTTAACTTTGATTGTGATATATTGCATGTTTTGCAAATGGCCGTTGGCTATGTCGTATTAGATTACGTTCAGTCGTACTGACAACCGCTTCTAGATAAATCCAGCAAACGGGAGGATACATGAAGACAAACCGACATCACCGCCATTTTCTCAAGGAGCGGTCGTTTAACAAAACGACTTAGGATAACTGTACGAAACAAGAATTTTACTGCTTTTTCCAACATGTATCTGTTGATAGGAGTGAAGCTTTCTGCTTTTATTTTCCTCGAAAATAATATGACATCGCGGATTAATTTTAAATAAATTGTAGCCATCCAATATTAAGGAATATCAGATATAGTTACAGTTTATTGATGAATTTACAATCGCTTCCAATTTACGGATCGGCACATATTTTTTTTATAAAAAAGGGGTCAATAAACAAAAAATGATAGCGATAAAAGACTCCTAAATGCGGGCGGTAGTGAAACAGACAGGAAATAGATAAAAACTAAATTGATAGATAAAAAGAGATGAAATTTTTACTGAAACACAATGACTGAAATGGAGAAGATTTATGAAAGTGCCAACACTTAATGATAGAGCTAAGTATTAATTCGTGTATTAGATTTACACAAAAAACACCCTTTGTTTATAAAATTTAAAAAATAAACTTTAAAATAAACATCGTGATAAATTGGATGCTATATTTTTCTTAAATAATTTTGAAAAGCTACAGCCAGATTTATGCTGTTGTATATTTTAGGGTGCGCATCTATGTGCTAATTAAACATACATCTTACGGGATTATGGTTACAATTTATTTTCACACGGAAGAAGATTATATTTACATAAATGGAGGTACTGATATGAAATAATCAGATGAATTCGTTGTTTTGCAAACGTGGGTATGTTTGTCTGCGGTTCAACATATCAACAATGCAAATTTGAACAATTATCCACAGACTCAACTTTATTTTATACTGATTACAATAAAAAACTAAATTAAGCATAATTATATTTTTCCAAAATTTTTATAAGATTAAAGAATATCATTTTCTAACTTAATTCTAATTTTCATATCTTTATTTTTCTGCAATATGTTTGTAAAGAAACAACATGTAAAATTTATAGAGAATTAAAACCTAGCAGATTTTATGTATGTAAATGGTGGTTTTACCTTCGATCACACTCTGGGAAATTGGAAGCATACTTGAGAAATTGTGAACGGAAGCTATATTTGGACGTGTATCACTTGAAAATGAGTGATGCGATGATAAATAAATTTGGTCATGCACTTTAAACACGTAATGTCTTCCCGTATGGAAACCTACAAATGTTTAGCTTCAAAAAGTGTTTGTGGTTAGGGTTTTGTGAATGAAATTAATTCGTGAAGAAGTCGGAATATACGCATACATTCCGTTTGAATCAATTTGACATTTACATTGTGACAGTATCTGGTGAATTTCCCTGTAAATCACAATTACTGGACCATTCAATCACTCAATCATAATTTTGAAGAAGAATTTTTGATTCTGTTGAGCTCACCATGTATGTTTTTTGAACTCTTTAAAATATATTTCAACTGTTTAGAAAAACTTGTTAGAATTGGATGGCCAGGTACTTCCATGCTTCTTTGCTTGAATTTAAAAAACGTAAAGATTTACTATTACATTTTGAATTGAAGATATTGAAAAATTAGTTGAAAACTTTGAGTCAAAAACAATATTTTCGTGGTTATCACACTAATCAGTCATCAATATTATCTGCAATATTTAATTTAAAATAATTGGATTTAAGTTAAGAAGCTAAAAAAACATCATTCGATTGCCAATATTTTACGTTTTTCCAAAGAATTTTATGATCAATTCTGTATTTATGACATAGGAGCATTGTAAATAACATTTTCATATAATAATTTAGAGGAAAAGTTGAAATTTAAAAAATTGTCAATGACATCAGCACTCAAACATGATTGAAACATTTTGTGTTTTTGTAACTTCAAAAAAAGTATTCTTTTACTTGTATAGTAATTTTAATCAATTATATTATTGAACTTAAAAGAGATAAATCGATTTTATTATTGAAAAACAATACAGCTAAAAAATTAATTATTTTTCAAATTCTGTGTGTTAAAAAATAAGCAATATACACACTTTCACAGTGTAAATTTAAAGAAAAGACGATATAAAACGGAAAACTTTTCTGTATAGCGATAACACTGATAACTTGTCGTCTCCTTAGAAATTTAGCAAGTAATAAATTATATCGATAACATTTGCAAATCAAAAGAAACGTAATTACAAGAAAGCCCTTATTTTAATTATTGTTCCGTTCTTACAGATTATATTTAATTTAAGAGTAACATAACAGGTTAATTCAAAATAAGTTATTAAAATTGTTATTGACCCATTTAAAATTTAAAGAATAAAAATATTATCTTATAATTTTTTATGTGTAACGTAATATTTAAAAACTGTTAAATTTTTTAATAAGGCAACAACAAAATTACTAGGAATATGTAAAATAAATCTAATGCATTAAAAAAACTGCTTTAGCGATCGTTGCTTAACAGACTTTTCTGAAAAGAATTTTTAAATTAAATCCTCTTTTTTATTGAAGTGGAAACTGTTACGCTTTTTAACATATTTTATCTGAAATCACCCTTATAAGTGTCGGAGGTTTAAAAAACATTTTGAAAACATTTAAATAACAAAAACAATTTTCAGACATATAAAAATAGCCTGTAATAAAAGGGAAGAAATACATTACATTGACTATATCAGCAAGATTAGTGATGTGTAATTTTTTTGTAAAATGTGCGAAAGATATGGCATTGCATTGGGGTGAAATGGTCGTAGCTATACTGTTGAGTGATAATGTAGATACCGCTATAACTATATCTATAAGAAATACATTGGAGGTTACGAGATGGTCATCTGCAGTAGCCACATATCGTTATTTTATAATAGGTGAGAACCTTGTATATAAAAGTATACATAAATCAAACCAATGCAAGTGGAAATGCAATTTTATAAGATATTTTTACGTTATCTCTATAGTACTAAACATTTATAATAGACCATATCCTTTTTATTATTGTTATGCTTTTACATGAGTGCACTTGGGAATAAATAACAAATTATGCATTTCATGAATACATTTGCAAAATGAAACATAATATAAAATAAATTTCACCTAGTATTTTAACATTTATTAGGTCTCTTCTCCTAAATTATTAAATGATTGTCACAATAATAACTGGGGACATTATTAGTACTATTTAGTTTTTTAGTTTTTCTTAGCTTTAGTATGACCATCACGAGCTGCTGATGGCCTCGAGAGACGCCCTCAGCAAATCCTTTACGGATTTTGGATGACAACGTTTTTACGATCATCTCGGGATCCGGAAGGGTCTACATTAACAACGCTCCGGGCACTCAAAGATTTTTTTACCGGTTAAAATCTTAAAAGTATCAAACGTTGATAGTCAGCTAGGGATTTCGACCCTTCACACTTTACAGTAAATGTACATTTTATTAGATTATATTATAGATTTTATATCTTACTACTATATTAGAAATTATTAAGCCATATGATAACATAAATTAAACGTCGAAAATTGACGATCAAACGAAAGGTTAAAGTGTAATAATAAATTTAATGGTGGCCCAGCCTTCCTACTTGTTAGCCGTTTATTTAATTTTACCCACTATGAAGTCGCACTTATACTTTTTCACAAACTTCTTTTCCGAATTCTATAGAATGACCCATTACTGTTTAATTACATATCATTATACAAATTTAGTAAATTCGGCTTCCAGAATTTTTTTCATTCTTGTATGAAAAAATGTTATGAAAATCAATTTCATACTAACAAAAAGCGCATCACAAAGTTTTCATTTAAAAAGATTTCTTCTGCTTTTTAAAAAAACATGATGTCTACATTTTAATGTTACTTTGACATTAAATATTTTTTTACGTAGTAATAAATCTGTAAGGTTCGAGAAACAAATGTATATTTTCTTGTCTGTCGGAGGCATGATTTGATTTTGACAATGGAGCTGCTTGACAAGTAGCTATGCTGTGATGCGATTTATTTTGGGTGTTCTACATGTTAAAGAATTTGTTTTATAAAAATGTTTGCAATATCACAACTTTGTAAGTTAAATAGATAATTATGCTGTTGTCATTTAAAAATACAAAAGAATTTTTAGAAAAAAATTATATACTTACCTGTAATAATAATATGAATTTAAATAATTTTAAATTAATACGTTGGACGCGACGTGCATTAAATTTAACTCACACTAACATTAAAAACAATAGGCTATTTTTAAGTGTGGAGGTCTAAATGTTAAACGCAATAAAAATCAACTAGTTTTAATGAGCTATCAGTTACTATGTTTATCGTCATAAACATCTTATAGAAAAATTGTCTGACAGCTCTGTCCATTTATTCAAGAGCTGATAAAGAAACTAAAATTACTAATTTATTTTGCTAGCTGACGAACCTAGCTTCTTTGGGGTCTGAAGCAAAATATTGTCGTGTTTCAAATGGCAGCGAGGTAGTAACAAAAATAATTGGTTGGTTAATTAAAAGGTGAAATGTAAACACCATCAGAAAGTCAAGCAAAATTTGTTAACAAAAGGGCAAAATATTACGTATCACACACTTTTACACAATTGGTGATAAACTTTATTGTACTCCAGTGTTGTTAAAGTTATGTGCGACTTAGCATCTGAAAAACAACAAACATTTGGTAATGTGAACAAATTTTGATTTTGCCGCCAAGATTACCTATAATTTGTGTGCCGTGTTCTTGCAAATTGGCTCAAATTTCGTTTTGTAAAGGTGGTAATTTGAAGTTCCTGAACATTGATTTGAGAGTCTTCTGTTGCGAGCCAAGATGGTGGACTGGCGTAAGTTTTGTAGCGCCAACCAAGAAGTGTAATTTTTTTCGAGTTTTCCCTTCAATTAAAGTTGATTGGGGGACATAAGCGAAGTGCATCGATGTAACGACGGGTAAGGATTATTGGTTTCGATATTTTTCAACATTCCAAGTAATTTCGAACGATTGGTAAAATTTGTCGTCCATTTGATAAATTTTTGTTTTACGATAAAAAAATTTGGATGATAAGAACGCCGACAACGTGTGCAGTCGATAGTTTGGATTTGATGAATTGGAAATCGATCTGTAAAAGCAAGTATTGATGAAAGAGTTACAATTTCATTTAAAAGCGACCAATACAGAAGAATTGAGGTTCTTTGCACGTACCGGTGTGTTTTTCTATTGAAGTTTGACAGGGACACCATCACCACAAGAAGCACTAAAATTTGGTATAGGACTGAAGAATTTCGATAACCGGGAGCATCCACCTGCAGATGATAACAGCTTCTGTTTACAAGACGAGCAGCCAAGCAGCGCCAAGCGTCAATTTCACCTACTACTAGGATCAGCGGTATCATAACAGTGGATTCGGGTAAATAAAAACTGTATGATATTATTGTTCACCAATTTATTTGAATTTACACATCAAACATTACACAATAAAAACCTGAGACAATTTGAGTTAGCGAAAATTAGCGTAAATGTGATTGTCTTTGATCGATTATTGACATATTCTACACATTGTATAATTATTGCTAGTAACCACTTATGGAATAGAGTCAATGGCAATTACAAAACAAACAGCAAATCTTCTTCTTCTTCTTCTTCTTAGTTTAAGCCTTAAGGCTTGTTATTACCAACATCTGCATCGTTTCCTTGGCAGTGTTGGTTCTGTGAGCATATACAAATTTTACATCCATTACGTAGCTTGCTAGACTTGCCGTCAGATGTGCCATGTATCCTGGTTTTTATGTTAATGGTGGCAATTCGCTAACCCAGGGGACCACCGGCTTAACGTGCCTTCCGAAGCACGGAGACCAGTTATAAGAAAGTTTGACTCTCCCCAGGTTTGAACCCGGTGCCCCGCATTTGCATCCAACTGCGTTAGCTGCAAGGCAATGACCGTCTCAAAACGTCTCAACAGCAAATCGACTCCGAGTAACACAAAGGGCAATGGAAAGAGCTATGTTGGGGGTCTCCTTGAGAGATAAAATAAGAAATGAGGAGATTAGACGGAGAACGGGAGTAACGGACATAGTGGAGAGGATGGCAACACTGAAATGGCGCTGGGTTGGCCATGTGGCGCGCCAAGATAAAAATAGATTGTCAACCAAGATTATACAGTGGCGACCAAGAATGACAAAGAGGAGCGTGGGAAGACCACAAATGAGATGGAAAGACGATGTAAAGAAGACGGCGGGTAGAGATTGGATGCAAGTGGCTCAAGACAGAGAGAAGTAGAAAAAACTGGGAGAGGCCTACGTCAAGAAGACGCATTGTATGATCTACAACGAAGTGTGTTTCGATAACGAATTTTGCTAGACATCGTTGGTCATAATTATTTTGAAAATTAAAATTAATTTTTAATTCCTGGGTCTCATCATTTATACACGACGATTTTGTTCAGCATTTTTGATTATTTGGTAGATAGCGATAGAGTTATCTATGGCACATTCATAATTTTCGTTGCACCAGATTTCCGTACTGTAAGTGCAAGTTAATTTACAATATCGTGTTGGCACGGATTGGAAATAAACTTAATTTTGGTGACTTCTCTTTAAGGGAGAACTCATACGAACGAACCATACGAACCTTGAATCCAAGACGCTACGGGTGAGTCTCTTGAATGCTTCCAACTGCATAGCTGCCTAAGGCCTTTATGATAGTTATTTTGCCCGGAATTCGTGCAATCCTTTGTGCGGAGGAAAAAACATTATATCTTTTGGCGCCGAAACGTCGAGCTTTATTAGGGTTCGTTTTGGAGTAGAAGGCGAATTGGGGCTTTGGTAAGGTTCAATTAGGGGGTATAAATCACGAATAAAGTTCAATTTAGGATAGTACGGAGGTTAAGGCCGCATAATAAAAATTTTTCATTTTTGCTTAACAATTGTGGGATTTTTCATGCGCAGTATTTTGAAATTAGTAGGGTGTAAAAATTAGAACAATGGCATACCAATTGACGAGCAACGATATCGCGATAATTAACTGCATTGAAAAAAAAATGAGGAAGCTTCAAACAAAAACCAAGAAAAAAATTGGGAGGCTTTGAAAAAAAAAATAGGGAGTTGTCTGAGGTGCAGTCGGTAAAATTAGAGAGAATGGAAAGAAATTTAACACAAATGCTCGCTGAAACGAAGGAAATGTTGGATGAAGGGTTTAAAAATTTAGGGGGAAATTTCAACAGATTGAAAAAGAAGATCCTAAAGCTAAAGAAATTATTAGTAAAATAGAAGAAAATTGTGTAATGGAAGAAATTATACGAGAAAACGATAAAGAACAACAAGAAGAAATTATAAAGAAAAATGAGCTGGAAGTGACCATAGTGAGCGAGGGGGTAGAAACTCCGATAGAAAGGAGATGTCGTGCAGGCGACATTATTGTTAAAAAAAGTCCTGATTTAATCCAGAAGGCAAGTGAGAAGGATAAAATGGAAAAGTTTGCAGGACAGGAGAAAATTCCATTGGTCGAACCAGAAACAAAGTTTCAAGAAAATTGAATACGACGTGAAAATAAAAATTACTTCTCCAAAATTAATTTTAGAAGTGGAAGGAGCGCCAGGTTCAATGGGATGCGAGAGTCTGGAGGATGTTGTACAAGACGATGAAGACGCTATACCGTCCGACGAAGTGATGTGGGTCTTCCAAGTGGGAAGAATTGTTAATAAGAACAAAACATTAAGAAGAAAGAAAAAGATTTTCCAAGGTCGTCGAAAGAATATGGAGGTTGTAAAAACGGGGAAGTTTCTCTGCAGAAATGGGCTTACCGTCGAGCTAGATGGAAAATCACCGACGAAGACAACCCACCCCAATAAATTAAGTAAAATGGGAAATAAAAGTTTAAGACAATCGCTATGAAAATGGATTGAAAAGTGTAAATAAACGTGTAAATAAATAGTATAAGGACTTGTAAATTTGATTTTAAAAAAACGCAGAATCGTCACCAAGAAGAAAATTTTAAAGAAGTTTTAAATCATAAACAATTAGAACAATTAAACAATTAATAAAATGAAAATTTAAACCAACGCACATGAACATTTTTTAATAATAACAAAAATTTAAAATAAGGTGAAATTAAATAACAAATTTTAAAACAGAAGCAAGTCAGAAATTTGAAGATTTGGAAGAAATTTAGACAGGAAACAGGTTTCCACCTAAAGTAATTGAAGAAAATTATAGATGATCAAACGACAACGGTCGACGATAGAGATTTTTGAAAGCATATTATGCAATGATTTGAGATGTTTGAAAATAAAAGTTAATTCATTATAACGGATTTGTCGCTGTTAAAATAATATTGAAGTAATTAATAGAATTTAGAGTTTATTAAAAAATGAACATAATTTAGGAATCATATCGAATCATATTAATAAAAGCGCAGATCTCTTCGTAAGTTGGTTACAGATCAGTATTAGGATAATTTTGTCCTTAAGAGCGCATGAGGTTCGAAGTTATAATAATATTCGTTCTTTTGGGACATACATAATATTATTAACAATCCCAAGCATTTCGAAATACCTTGTCTCTCATTTGGTAACAAGTGAATGAGGTTATGTTGGTCACGTCACAAAGACTACATTATTTAAACATTTAAATAATTTTTGTAATTGTGTAATTAATTTTGTACTTAATTGCGTAAGATTCGATACTTTTTAAATATTTTATTTAGGGTAGAATTAACTTTCTTAGAAAAAGGGCAACTTATAACAAATCTATAGAATAGCTAGGTTTGGCGATAGAAAGAACTGATAAGAAGTAATCCCCTTATGAACAAAGTTTTTTTTTAAATTTAATAATTTGTTCATAAATTGTTAAATTGTTCATAAAAATAAACAATTGTCATTGTTGATTGGATGTACAAGGTAAATAAAAATATATTGACTAATCTGAACTTGCAATCCTCCCCTTGCCTATAAAAATTATTTTAACTACTTCCAAAACGCGAAATGAAAAATTTATATAATATGCTAAAGAGAAAACTGTTTATTACGCGTTGATTTGGGGTTGCTTGATACCTTATATTATTGATGCTAAACGATCTTTGGCTGTTCCGTGAAGCCCTTTCCAGACGTGACATCGTCATAGCGACCACAGTTATGTATTTACAAGTAAATTTAGCCGAAGTATAACGTCGGCGCCCCAAGGCAATATATTGTAAACATAACATTCTAACATCACCTCATTTCCCTACATTAGCCAGCTGGTTGACAAAGCGTGAGATAAAATAACCACTTTCCACACTTGTTTACCGCAAACCTAGATTACATCCTTGAAAGACGTTCAGAGCTTAATTTGTAAGCAGACTTATAAACAAGTCTATGGTGAATCTTTATGAAATTTAAAACAATTAAGTTTTTAATTTTTAAAAAAAGCTTAAATTTAGAGCAATGGAAAACAATAATAACTAAAATCTTTTATTAAATTTGTTCCAAGATTTGATTACGATTTGAGATACAAAGTTACTGCTACCTTACGTAAACTAATAAATACTAATCGGACAAGCATACAATCTCCACACGAACCGCAAATCAAGATAGTATTATTCTCAATAATTTTCACCACTTCAATTAAATTCAATTCATGCACAAATTAATATCATAGGTACAGGAAATGCTATTGCAACTTCTGCTTCAGTATAACAAAAAGTGCGAATTAAATACAGAAAAATTATTGTAAGTTGTATAGTATAATCATAATATAATGGATTACTCCAGGAGTAATTAGTTGTGGTTTCACTCAGGTGCAATATAGCAACAAAGCTCAAAATACTGAATGCTACAGCTGCTTCAATTTATTTTACAAATTAGGAAAATCAATCCACCGGATGCAGGTTTCAGGTCGCTCTAAAATATGATGAGATTACATTTCGTGCTCAGATGCTTACGCTTGCCGCTACACGGCGGTAAACTTTGTAATGAAATGTAAAATGGGCGATTTTTTAGTTTCCTTTCGAATTATAGACTTTGACTTCGTAATGTTACAACAAAGCTTGATTTCTTCTTAAATTTTATTTAATATAAAAATTGTTTTAAATTTTCTATTTTGTTCCAGATCCTGTCGTTGGTTACCACTGGCAGAACAATTTTCACATCAAATTCGTGAAAATTCGATTGACTTTATGTGGTTTGTAAAAGTAATTTAAAATTTTTTCTCTATTCCATTTTCGTATTTAATTTACTGTTGAACCAATTTTTTTTATCTAACTAGTAATTTGTTGATGTAAAAGAAAATTATATAATTTACTATGCTTAAGTATATCACCCAAGTACAATATTATTATAAAGGAAATTTTTCCAATTATCTTTTAATTTTTTTGTCATTAATTCTTTTTTTAGGTTATTGTTTTTGTAAATTTCAGTAAGTATAAGACATTGATAGATAATGTTTTTATTATGAAATTCCAGTATTTTTCTTCAATTGTAAATATTTGTTTTCTTTCTCATATTTCATTTTCATTTATTTTGCCTATTTTATGAAAAAACAATTTGATTAAAAACAAAGTTGTGTATACTGACGAGAACGAAATTGCATTTACATTTAATTACTGTTGAAATTTATTTACTTATAATATAAAAATATATGTGTGTAAAATGTAATACAAAAACAATTACATTTTCGTTCAACCACCGAATTCAAATTTATAATTGTAGGCCATATTCTATCAATCAACCACCCCTTCCGCGATTATATCACAACATTATATACCTCATCAATCAACTCCATAATTAACACACTTGAACACATTTACAAGACAAACTACCCTCACTTAACTTTATATTAAACGTTTTAACGAAATAAGCACGAAGATTTTAAAACTACTTAAAAATATTTTGAAACAAATTTAACTTGGTTGTTTTCCTTTAAAATAAGAAAACAAAACGGTCTCATTACTTTTGTTCAAAAAAATTATTTTCTAGAGCTTTATGTATTTAATTACAAGTAACTATGTATAAACAAGTTAAATAAATATCTGAAAATAATAAATCATAATATTGTTGTGCTTGCATTAAACACCAAAATTATTAGTTGTAAATTTTCCCAACTTTTACTTGATTTTTTGTATTCTTGACTTTCAAATGAAACAAGTGATTAAAGCTTAGAAACTAAGATTTCTCAGGTTCGATCGCCTCTATACCTAATATAGACGTTGCATTATCCGAAAAACTTCGTTTTCCGGCAAAATTCAGGTTCTTCAAAAGATATAGAAGTTGAAAAATATAAATTGTATTTTACCAAAGAACTAAAAACCTAAATAAGGATTCTTTAATATTTTAAAATGAGCACTGCAATTCCTTGAGAAACTTTGAGTCAATTACAGGACCCTATTAGTATATAACTTTTCAATTAAAGCTTTGAATAATCTCTTTAGAATTTGTAAATAATTAATCCTAAAATATTTCTAATACTCTAAAATAAATGAATAATTATTCAGAGTCTGTTACGTTTTTCTATATAAACCATGTAAAAGTTCGTTAAACGCATTTTTTTTTAATTAAAATTAGAGATTGCTTCGGTATCGGCATTCTAAAGTAGTTTTTATTAACCATTTGGAACTATACGATTGTTAGATTTATTTATTTCAATTCTAGCTTAGGATGCTAAAGTAGCAATAATGGACAGGCATATGGAAACTTGCTTTAGCTTTTCATGGATACACCACTGGCCTTGTTCTTTTAATTTTCTAAATGGCTCTAATTTTCTATAATCTTTTACATGACT
This sequence comes from Rhagonycha lutea, assembly GCA_958510855.1. NCBI lineage: Eukaryota > Metazoa > Arthropoda > Insecta > Coleoptera > Cantharidae > Rhagonycha > Rhagonycha lutea. Next base: position 35,276,173 of record OY294036.1, read on the forward strand.
TATTTGAATATATTCAATTTTGATTTGTAGCTATGCTTTACCTTGCAACAGCTCAAGGAAACCCTCAGAACATAGGTAACCTCAGGTGATATTCAGTACTGACTCGAACTACAAGTCCATTACAATATCCAATCCAATGTTCATTGAGACAACGCATACAGACGTCGATCGTTTTGTAAAAATTTTCTATTACATTTTTGCAAAATTGCGGTTCTCTATTACCAATTACGCTTCCGATATTGGTTTTCAAGACTTCAATGGATTATCTGCATAAAATTGATCTTTCATATATAGTACCACAAGAAATAGAAAGAAATATAAAATCAAAGAAAAAACATAGTTTGGATTATTATATTATGTTTAGAGTTTTATTAGTTTAATTAAACTTATACGTTATCGGTAATATCCCAAGTAGCATTTTTGACTACCAATTTTCAATTGCTGCAATATTGCTTGCAAATTGCTGCCTAATTTGGCGCAATATGCAAAATTGCTACAGCGGTGCATAAATAGCTTGCAAGTTGCTAGCAAATAGCGCTTAAAAATTGCTGGCAAATTGCGCTTCAAAATTGCTAGCAAACTGCTTGCAAATAGCGCCTAAAAATTGCTAGCAAATTGCGCCAAAAATATTGCTAGCATATTGCTTGCAAATAGCGCCTAAAAATTGCTAGCAAATTGCGCCAAAAATATTGCTAGCAAATTGCTTGCAAATAGCGCCTAAAAATTTGCTAGCATATTGCGCCTAAATATTGCTAGCAAATTGCTTGCAAATAGCACCTAAAATTTGCTAGCATATTGCGCCTAAATATTGCTAGCAAATTGCTTGCAAATAGCGCCTAAAAATTTGCTAGCAAATTGCGCCAAAAATATTGCTAGCAAATTGCTTGCCAATAGCGCCTAAAAATTGCTAGCAAATTGCGCCAAAAATATTGCTAACAAATTGCTTGCAAATAGCGCCTACAAATTTGCTAGCAAATTGCGCCAAAAATATTGCTAGCAAATTGCTTGCAAATAGCGCCTAAAAATTGCTAGCATATTGCGCCTAAATATTGCTAACAAATTGCTTGCAAATAGCGCCTAAAAATTGCTAGCAAACTGCGCCAAAGATATTGCTAGCAAATTGCTTGCAAATAGCGCCTAAAAATTGCTAGCATATTGCGTCAAAGATATTGCTAGCAAATTGCTTGCAAATAGCGCCTAAAAATTGCTAGCAAATTGCGCCAAAAATATTCCTAGCAAATTGCTTGCAAATAGCGCCTAAAAATTGCTATAGTAAATTGCAAGCTGAAATAACATGCAAACAATTCATATTATCATTGTCACGTGTTGTCGGATTGACCATCGGAATATCTGTTTGTATGATTTTCATGTCTTTTATATGTGTCACTTCTTTTAAACTTTTTGAGAAGACTGATAAAATCGATATTATTTATCAATTTAGCTCTTTTGATTCCCGCATTTTGTATTATATAGTTATCCCACGATCGTGAGTTAGCCATTTTTACGATTTTAGTTGTATTTTGTTTGATTTGTGTATGTAAGAATTCTTTAATTCCATTTACCTATACTAAAGTGTTTTCCTAACATTGATTTATCCAATCAGCCATTTACTAACATGTATTTAAAAAGATTAAGAAGAAATTTAAATTTCCCTCAAAAATCCTTAATTAAAACAGTTTCTATTGCTAAAGCAAGAGTAAATTTAAAATACTTATAAAGTCTTCATTTTAAACTTAATTTAACGTAAGCCTGCGTGGTCGAATCGATTAAGCGTTTTATATGCGTATACATCCAAGCGGTAGGTCCTAGGTTCGAATCTCACCTCAGCCTTTAGGTAAGAGTATAATTTAATTTAAAAATTATTTAATTTATGTTATGTGATTTTTACAGATACTACATTTCCAGCATTATTCATCGTGTATGAAAAAAAATGTAGGTATAATTTAAAAATAGATTAATAAAATTAATTAATAAAATAAAAAGGTAGGTATAATTTGAGATATTAAATAATAAAATGTTAATAATAATAATAAAATGTTAATTAAAAATAAATTCTAACAAATTAATATCTGAATTAAAAATAAAAATATATTTTTAAATTTAATTAATAATTTTTTATTCTCCCACAAAATTTCTTTTTCATTAAAAAAAAACCAGCAATATTTTGTAAAATTATAAAAGCAATATTGCAAAATATCAGCCAACAATTTTGCAGCAATATTGCAAAATATCAGCCAGATATTTTGCAGCAATATTGCATACCTAAATTGCTTGCAAGTTGCTACCAAATACTTGCTTGCAAGTTGCTACCAAATACTTGCTTGCAATTTGCGCGCTGTCAGCAAGCAAAGTTGCGAGCTACTTGCTCAAAAATAGTGGGGCCAAATTAGCAATTTTGCTGCAATATTGCGGCAATTTTGCAGCAATTTAGTTGGCTGCGGCAGCGCCTATAGCAATTTTTAATTGCAAATTGCTAGCAAATTGCTGCAATTCAGCATCAAAATGCTACTTGGGATCTGCATAAACCAGATTGTATAATCATTAGTTTACTTACCAATAAGTAATTTTATGGTACATAATTTACAATTTATGAATATCATTATATTTTGTGAAAAACAACGGTAGCTTTTATATCGCCTAAACCATTAAAGCTAGTACTTTATGAGATAATACCATTCATGTTTATAATTATGTTACATAGGAAGATTATTTCAAAGATAACAATAATTAAATGAGCAATTCATTATTAGAACAACAATTTTAATTGTATCTGATATGTATAGATAATTGCAACAAATAAAATATTTAATTTAGGCAAGAACAGAAGACCGAAATTTAATCAATCAAATTACAACCCCTAAACAGATATTGAAGTAATATTTGTCATCAACAGATATACAAAACTTGAGGAAGTTTCTATAAACTGCCGGTATCTTTTTAAACGCCTTACAAATACCAAACAATTTTGTTCTAATATATTAGAAGTGGATCTTTTCGAGAGAATCAGTAGAGTAGATGTAAAATAAAGAAAGAATTTAAAATTATATAACTTTTTAAAATAAGACATTATTATACCTAGTATATGACCGTGGGAGTATGTAGTATGTATGTAGGTGCATATTAACTAGAACAGGAAGTGAAGTATTAACAACGAATTAATTAATAAACTTCTTGATACATTTTTGTACATAACATAATATTTATATTACGACGTCTATTGATTACGTAATTACATAAATAAAAAGAATCTTGAAATTCAATCGCACAAATTGGGGGCTCGGTCACGATTGAAGATTTTAAATTAAATAGTCCATAATTAATTAATTAATTAATTAATTAAAAAGTTAAGATATGTTAAACAACAATAAGTAAGTTTAGGTAATATAAACTTAAAGAAAAATTAAGACGCAGAGGGTCAACCCCTCTGGTCAATATAACTGGACTTAAGGCAGTGATCCGACTGGTGCATTTCTGATAGAACTTTCCGACGATGAAGATGGCCAAAATGATAGTAACGACGCACTAAAAGAAGCCAGAGAAACTAATAACAAATGGCTCACAAAAGACAACTTACCCAATAACACATGAGAAAAGGAACTTGCGGAGGGCAAACTAATGACTATGCGATGCGAAATTGAGGAATTTACTTTTATTTATTGTTAATTATTATTGACAATTATTTACTTATTAAATACTATTCTTGGCTATTTTGTAAAGGATATCAATTTTTTAATAATAATCAATTTATTGCTCCTATATGTTTTAAAATTTGCATATTGAAAGAACATTTCAATAAATTACTTTTGTACAGTCTACTATTGCAAATTGTGAATCTAAATTTTATGATCACATTCTTACATATTTCAGATTTACCAATTTTTCAGCAATACGTAGTTTGGATTTTTTTAAATATTATTCAAATTCGATAGATAATTTTGCATTTAAAGTACTAGACAGCCATAAGAATATACAGAACTTAATTTAGATTCATTATTTAGAAATTAATATAAATTTAAAGTTCATAAGGATCAAATAGACTATAGCAGGCAACATTGTAATATAGGATTATTATGGTGTTATTAGTTTGCTTTAGTTTCTGAATTAATTAACCCACACACCAATTTAATCTAAACAAGTTTAGGTTAAAGGTCGATTAAAAACATCAACTGAAGCATATAATTTCATCGGTTTAACTTACCGATACTAGAAATTGAAGATACTTATAATATCTCGAGTTAAGAGGTCGAAATAACAAAGCATTTAAATCTCATTATCTGAACAGAATTCACGAAAACATATTTTTTGGAATAATACTATCTAGTATACATAATAGTGTAAAACTTAGGGTAACGGTTACAGTTATTGGCCTTTTAACATAATATTTTACTTTAGATGAACAGTATGTTTTAGTATGTTAAGATTTCATATTACACTACAAAAATATAATTGGACTCTTAAAAAAATAAAATGCAAAGTATATTCTTTTGCAGGTCTCAGTCAGTTATTGGCATATGGTATAGACAGTTATTAACATTATATCACTTTTTTTGAGATTTTCCGTCCTATTGTGTCCAGTAGTTAGTACCTCATCTAATATTGGACATTTGAAAAATTTTCTAAGCAGTAAAAGTTTCAAAATTTTCCAATATGTCTTTTAGTTTCAGTAACAATAATTATTTACTACTAATACAAGTTGATATCGGAAACAAAGTTATTACCTAATACTGAGTCATTAAACAAATAGTAAAACATTTTTATTTTCTTCAAAAGTAGCACCATCCATTAACCAAGCTTCGTAAATAATGTAAAGTCAATAATAATATTAACTGGTGTAAGGTTTCGATTTAAGATCCTCAACTTCCTTTGCAACTTCCTAAAGGCTCCACATGAGTTTATAACAATGTTAACGTTTGCATTAGTTCAATCAGCTCGACTTATTAACTTTTAAAAGGAATACTCTCAATATTCACTTTTTATTAAAAATTTCTTTTAAGATCAAATTCTAATGTACTGTAGAATAAAAATTTAATTAGTTTGAGCGTATCTTTGATTTGATAGAAATTTATTAGGAAAATCCAGTAATTTGCCGCTATATTCTCAGTTTCTGAATTAATTAATGTTTGGTTTCATTACAAATTAAGCTTCGAGTAAAACAATATTATTGTAAAGAGTGCCTATCCTTTTAATCTGGTTTACTCTAACAATAAACTTAATTTCAAATAATTTGAAACTTCATCTTAAAAGCTGTATGTAATTTATAACAATCATTACTATGACTGTTAATTTAGTCCAATCTAAATTAAGAAAATTTAATTAAGCAATACGATAAAAGCACATCTGATGTGACAACGCATGGCTTTCCAATTTAGTGGATATAACCCATTAAAATCTTACAAATTAATTGGATATTGTACAATGGACAATTTTTTATTATTATTAAATTTTTAGCAGATTTATATGTGGTTTCAAAAATGAATGATATAGTCAATCACTGGCTAGAATCCAGATCAATACCAATGGAAAACAGCTAGGAGCACTAACACACTTCTTTATTGGTTCATAGTTAATCTGATTTAACTAATCAGTGATTATTTATACCATATCGTTTCTGAATCACTTTTCAGAATAAGGGTAAAAGGTTCGGTTTCGAGACGAAAATAAGGAAATTAATTTCCCAAAAGATGATAAGTTAAAAAGTAACAACGCTACTCCGCTCGGCTATATTATGATGTATTGATTTATTTACGGAAATATCCTTTTTACGGCACAGATAAATTTGGGTGCGATTGGGATTCGAACCTATGCCCTTTAAAATCTACAGCTCCACTCCCTAACCACTACACCAAACTATCGGTACAAACTTATGTCATTACTAAATGGCACTAAAAAAATGTAAAGTGATTCCATCCATGCAACTGTGGTCCAATGTATCCCCGTGTCCAAATCATCCCCGGGCTATATTGATATGATATTTGCTCTTATTTCTAAAGTTAAGTTTTTAACATGTAAGAAAATTACATTCGAAACAAAGAAATTTTTGTAATTCGTTTTTTCTCTTTATATTATGTAGTATGCTTTGTTTCAGCTTATTGAATTTCTTTTACTTACTTAGTTACTTTTGTTAAATTATAATATTTAATTCTAAGTTTAAATTAGTTTTTTAATAGATATAAGAAATATTAAATGATACTACTAATTTATTATTAATTCAATTTCAATTTTTATATAAAATTTGTCTTTGGATTAACTTAATTTTCTTGATACTCCCAAAATCTAAACTATATCGCCCCCACTTTGAGGTAGGAAATGTATATTTTGTATTATACAATACAAAATTATATAATTTTTTAAAACTCCTCAAAATATTGTATACCTACAGAAATAATAACCAAAACCGTGTTATATCACAATTTTACTTTCAGAAAATTTTCTTAAACGATTATTATCTTAAATTCAAAAACAGATGTTTGGCAAAACCGAGTGGTTTTGAATTTCTGATTATTAACGATACTTCAAAAACACGAGAAGAAATCTCACTCAAACCAAGCTTTATTAAAATAAGCGAAAATTGCATGTTGTCACCGTTCGTGATATTTATTCAATAAAATATATAATACAGTTCGGTTGACGGACCCTGTACTTACTAACTGCCCTATAAAGTTATCTAATAAGTGAAATAGAGAATATAATATAAAATAATTTGTTAAGTTACACAACTCAACACAACATGAAATCAGAGAAAATAAATTATTAGAGGAAATTCATTAATCAAAGTTTCCGATTACGTAACTTTGTGTTAGTACAATAATACAGTAGTTAATTTATTATTGAAGTAGGTATTGTTACGTTATAATTTTTATTCGCACTCACTAATTTGGAAGAGTTTAGATTTTCGATTGAATTTATTAATATAAATTATTAATAACTTCTGCGGATCCAGTGAGTTGGTAATTCACCTCAATAAATATTTGTTAGAAAATTGGATTTCAATTTACAATATTAAGGGAAAAAGTGATGGGTAAACAATGCATCATTAAAATTGAGCACCTAACACTGCAACCTTTTGTAAACGTAAATCGATTTTGCACGTTTTATTCGCCATACGCTGCTAATTACCATATCAAAAGCATCACGTTGCGGCTAACATTAAATTATGCACAAAGTAATTGACTTTGAGAACCGACAAATTGATGGCTTGTACCTACATTCTAATACTATTCTAAAATGAAATAGAAATAAAAAAATTGTTAGTATAATAATTAATTTCGGCATATGTAAACTATAACGACATTCTTCACGCAAATGAATTAAAAATTTAGATTCTAGATTTGTATAATTTGCAAGCGAGTTAATTAAAAATAAATTAGTTTTAAAAACTGAATTACTTATAGTAAACTTAATTACTGAAAAACTTTCTCCAATCAATTCCTATTCTAGACAACTCCACTACTTTCAGGTTTCATCTAAAACTTAGATAAGTTGGCAAGCATAAAATTAAATTTGGATTAATTGAAAATTACTAAAGTAAAAATATTGTCTTGTAAAAATGCATTAGTGTTAGAAATTTTAAAAATATGCCCAGTTAATTATTATAACAAAGAGTCTACACAAATTTTTTTAGTGCCAAAGCTTTCCGCCAAACGATCGATAAACTGGAAGGGGGAATGAAAAGATTGCATGTTTAAATATCTCCAAGGAATGGTTTAACTAGGGCAGATAATTATACACGTGACAGATGCTTATTTAGTTAATTGTAGTAAAATTTACGTTTACACTAACTTCTTGTTGTAATACTAACTTTAGAATTCAAATTACCCTGTTATTTTTAAATATTTAATTTCTAACAATGTATTTTAATTTAAAAATGTAACTATAGTGCTAGCAATCAAAGAAGTCTACATAAAAATTACTAAAGAGAACCCATTGAAATGTTACCAAATGGGTAAAGCCTTTATAACAGTAATTAAAACTGGGGACAGAAACTAAAGTGCATTATGTAGACATTAGATGTAGAGAATCCAGGTGTTTATCTAAAAAGAAATAGAAATATTACGAATGATGTAATTTGATTCATAATTGCATGCTTTACAACGGATAAAATTACTTCCATGAAGTGGGTTTTGGGTACAGTACAGTAAACTTCAAATGTTGTGAATGATTTAATAGCCCTAATAACCTGATTCCGGCCTGATTCACTTTAAATTTGTTAAGATTGTAAACAACCTGGAAAATCTCGATGCAATGAGTCAAACTTTAGCAAATAAAGTAGGCAATTGTCATGGAGTGACGTTATAAACTTCAGTTTATATCTTCTTTGAATTCTTAATGGCCGGTTTCAGCAACATTATGTTATAGTTAATCTCTGATTAAGTTAACCCAGATCACATATGAACCAATAGAAATCGGTTTTATGTCTTCTATTGGTTTTCCATTGATTCATATTTGATCTGGGTTAACTTAATCATAATCAGAGATTAAGTATAACATAATGTTGCTGAAACCGGCCTTATGAGTTTTGTTTTAAATATTGTTGTGTTATTTCAATGAAGGTATGATTACATGGAAGAGGTTACCTTTTCATTGGTTAATTTTATTATCCTCGCCACCTTCCTGTTGATAATACAGTCTCTGGTTAATTCTGCAATTCCTACGCAATTAGTAGGTAGCTATAGCAGCTAGGCACTGTAATTTTGTGATAGACAATTATTTGTTTGACGTCAATTTAAAATTTTATTTGTAGAAGTGGCTTAGTTCGCATTATTTTTCGTAGTACTTTACTTGGATAAAGGATTTTTTCGTTCATCAAGCGACAAGTTTTATTATCAACTTGAAAGACGAAAGACCTCTTTCTCTATTTCTACATATATTATATGCAAATGACAAACACATAGCAAAATCGTCGTTACCAACAGCAATTGTTTTCATTATTTAGTCGCAGGCTTACCATAGTGAAATAATTTCCCGACGCAGAAAATGCTCTTTCCGGTTCTACACTTATGAGTGGAAGATAATAAACCGACACTATTTCCAAGTACTTCCTTCGAACTCCTTCGTCTTCAAATAGTCCTAACACTCTTTTAATAAGCTGTTTTATGTCTGTCTGTAACAATTTCTTTGTGCCTGCTGATTTTCTATTTATTGTAGACTGTAAATTTTATTCCATCTTCACTTTCTTCATTTTCGTGTACATTACTATTTGCAACTTCTAGATCTAGAAATTCGAACGATTCAACCTCACCATCAAGTCTCTGGACCACAGAGAATGCTAATTTTGCCATATATAAACTTTGATTAGTCGCGAATTCTCTCTTAGAATTTTCTCACTTACTCTATTGGATTATGTAAGTATCTTAAAAGTAATTCTAAATTATTTCTCCATCCCTTTCCTTAGTGTGAAATTTCAATGCAGTGTATAATTCTTCAGATAGTGGTAATTCCTGTTTCTGAGGAGTGTCCAACATGAATTAAATAGTTGCATTTGCAGTTAATAAATTTGCATCTTGGCTATATAGTGCTTGCAGCAAGCTTAATTGGCAACAAAGTCGAAATGATCATTGATATCACTGTAAATTCGCTATCGGAAAACTAATGTCAGTATTGAGATCAATTAAAACTTTTTGAATGGGATTTTTTAATTTTAAAAATCTCTTCATCATATAAAATTAAATACCGAAATACCAGTAGTATACCGCGTAATGCCAGTATTGCATTCACTAATCCAAACCCTGGTTTAGCAGGAAGAGCAGTAATATTAAACTAAATTGCCAATCACTTGGTTCAAAACCCATCAAATGTGGTTTTGTTTACTTTTAAGTTCATTAAACTCTAGAAATTCGAATAGTTTTGGAAGCAATTTGATATTTATTGTTTTTATGGATAAATGAAATTGGTTTAATTTTGGGAAATTAGCTGGTAAAATTACGATTGGTCAATATGATTCACACGAGCAAGATGCTTACGTGCATTGAATCCAAATCCAATGTTAATTACCTGGTTTCAACCTAGATGAAGCAGTAAGAAGTTTGTTGTCTCCCTTCGGAAAGCAAACCATCGAGGTGTAATTTTATTAGAAAATCTTTTCAAAATAGACTTTCCGGAATTCCATCAGTCCACAGTTTCTTATATAAGGTAGTAGAGGCGCCAAAAGCAAAAATATTACCCTTTCACGATAAAGAGAAGGAAGAAGAACAATGAAAAAGTGAAAAAGTTCAAACCCCTTCTACTTCGCATACCAAAAAGTAACCTCCAATGTATTAGTTGAGGCAAGTTTTAGTTCTGCAAATGTTTCTTGTAAACTAACTCATTTATATTTAAAAAAAATTGAATGTGCTTGGGATTCACAGTGTAATTATTTTATTGCACGATCACGAGCTTGAAACGAAGTTTATGATGGTATTTAAATTTTTTGGACCTTTAATTTTGTAAGATGACGAGATTCAAAATTCATTATTGCCTTGTTTAGTTTCCCATTTACATACTACGATTGAATTAAAAAAATACACAATTATTACTTAATTAGTTTTTGTGCAAAAGTTAGTAAATAGGAAAGTCATATTATGTTCAATATTAGATTTTTTTTACTAAAACCTATCGACTTCTATGTAACTTGGAAGAAATTGTGGTCTGGATAATATCTACAATTTTAATTATCATTATTGTATACAATTTAAATAAACTAGAAAAAGCTCGGTAAAGAACGCAACTTCGGTCTTCCATTGCACTCAGTAAAGGAAATTTTCAACAATAGCTAAATTAAATGCTGAATATATTGCAATAAGCCCTTAGAGAAAAGGTTAAAGAATCGTAAATATGCTTTTATAAAAGAGTAATAATTTGATTTTTTCATCAAAATAAAATAGCATATTTTGACTGTTTTCTTTTTGGAATCGTTTTACAGAACATCCTTGCATTATAAACTATACTACATTACTACATTCACTCGTAGTTTTTGATACTAATATCTTCCCTCTGTTTTATACTACAAAATAGAAATTATTATGGTTCGTCTTGTTTGTTCAAATAAACAAATTTAATGTTTTAAATATTTTATTTTATTCTACAAAACATCAGTCCATTCACTGACAGCATAAAAATGAATATACTAACTTATGTATGTGTTTTAAATGTGTATTCGTCAAAACAATTATTATAGTTGTATACATAATTCCATTATAGCATTATGCACTTTTCGCGAGATTACTTTGCATAAGATTTGCGGGATCTTTTATGTGCTGTTCAGTAAAAACTCAAAGTGTTTTTCGTAATTAAGTTTTCTCTTGTTGACAGAAAAATGAAAAGTTACCAAGAATTATATTACCGTGGATTGTAATGACAGAAAAGAAGATTAAACGTAAAATATGAATTACAATAGAATTATCTTTTAATGCTTTTCTTTATATAAAAATTGCTGTAAGTTTGGAAAATTTCATTTATGTAGAGATTTTATCACTTTCTTAATTCAATTATCTCAAAATTACTGCAGACTGTCTAAAGAGCCAATATTTGGTTTTAATTTTTCCATAATGTTCCTTGCCTAAGTTTATAATAAACATAACATGAATATTTTTACATTAAATAGTCAAACTTTACACTTGCATTTTGGACAGCTTCTTTTGTCATCTCCTTAGCTGTTTTCATGTTCAATAGTTGAGAAAGGAAAAGCCAAGACGATAAAATTACAATTTTATAAATCGATAGCTGCTGCATCACTTCCACCGTGTGATTACTTTTCCCCTAGCAACTAATTTAAAAAATTTAATTTTGTAATTAATTGTAATACTTAATTAACAGTTTCTATTTCTAGGTAATTGATTTTAAGATTCAACCGAATTAAAGGCAAATGTTAACCTAACGATGTAATGATAAACGGCACCTAAGGACATTATGAAGCTGCAATAGATTAGGGATATCAATTGGAATGGATGATGGTAGAACACTAAAACTAATGGAGCACTTAAAAATCGAGTTTCAGGCTGTGATTGTCCAAACGCAATTCTTGTATGTTTGTATCAAGGAATGTGTGTGGACATCATCGCTTGGAATGTGAAACTTCATAAAGTCTGTTATTTTATAATATGTTTTATAAAATTATTTTTCAGACAATGTTATTGTTAAGATTGGTTTTCCATTTATAACTACATAATGTAATATAATTTATTGTAAAACATATATGCAGGTACTTTAGGTAAGTATACTCACTGGGTCATCCAAGTGAATTGATATCCAATTTAAATATTATGCTGTAAATTTTAAATAAAACATGGTAGAAGTCTGAAATTTACTATAAATCTTGTTTTGTTTATAATCTGCTACCTTCCACAATTAATTGTATACTAAACACTTTAGTTATTCTGTTATCTTAAAATTCTGTTTCATTTAAAATGAAAATCAAATATCCCAATACGAAGAACGCTACCAGAAATTAGTTTAAGTAAATTGTTGGTGTAAAGTGCACTAAAACGTTTTACTGAAAGTCATACAATTGAAAAACGCTATGGAGGAGATTGTATATTATGTAAGTCCACTGTAACCAACAGAGAGAAAGTTAAAAAGGTACAACATCGGTTGAATAGAAAATCATCTCGCAGCTCAAACAAATTGGCACAGAGTCTCTGCATTAGCAATTCCAGTGTACGTTGGATATTAAAAAAAAAGGTTACGGTTTGCTCTTTAATGAAAAACAAGTGTCAAGAACTTAACTACACCTCAGATAATAGTTAAACTTAAACGAGAGAGAGTGCTAATTCTTATGTTCGACAATGGTGAATTATTATTATTTAATTTGGTGTTTTCTGATGACAAAGTTTTCTATACTGAGCATCCAACATATTGACAAACAATTTAGTATTGGTGTCCGGTTTAAGGGGGAACCCAGTGTGGGCACCTGAAAATAAGGATAATTTTGTGGAAATTTAAGAAGAAAACTATTGCACTAAATATATCTATTAAAAGTTTGGGGTTATACTACGTTCAAAATATTTTTTCGTGAAACAGTAATTGTAAATGGTAGCAGGTAAGTAGGCTCAGCTCGAGAATATTAAATTTATTAAAAAAAACTCGACGGATTTAGATAGAAACAATATAGACGAAGCGATTAAGGTGAGGATGAAAGTCGTATATCGATTAGTTTGGCCAATAATCGATTTTAAAGTTGCCAATTTTAGCTCGATTTTCAAACGTCACAGTCATTCTGTCGTCAGTCCGTGTGGTGTGAGTTACTGTAACACTTGGAAAAACCGGAGCTCGCTTACGCACCCAGTAGTACCTAGTCCGTCGCGCAGTTAACATCGACATAATTTCACTTTTTAGGGGTATTTTTGACTAAAAAACACGGGGAAATTCATCGTACAGTTAACGTCGAGGTAAATTCACATTTTCAACGTATTTTTGGCTTAAATTTGCAGCAGAAAAAAGCGAGATTCACCCCTTGCTAATAGCACAATTTGCCGAGTTGGATCACCCTCGGGGGATGTTTTTAATGAGTTTAGTGTTGCCGAAAAATGGGTCTGTAGCGTGCGGAGCGCAGCATAGCGCGCGATAGGCCCATTTCGGCAACACAAACACACCCGCCAGAGATGCATAACAAAAGCGAGATTTACCCCTTGCTAATAGCACAATGTGCCGAGTTGGATCACCATAGAGGGATGTTTTTAATGAGTTTAGTGTTGACGAAAAATGGGTCTGTAGCGTGCGGAGCGCAGCGTAGCGCGCGAAAGGCCCATTTCGGCAACACAACCACCCCCGCCAGAGTTTCAAAAAAAAAGCGAGATTCAACGTCGTTAAAACCGTAACCATTTCTAAGTATTTTTGGCCCTAAAAAGAACTGTTTTTTAACGCTCAACACACGACACATTGTTGTGATCGCCAGTATGTACTGAGAGCATTTTCTGAAGTACACACCTTATATAAGCTTTTGGTGGGATATGTTAGAGGCGGGGTTTCGGCAGCCAATGGAATGTTCTAAACCGTTTCTAACTCTTAAGACTGCATCGGACAATACAAATTTTGAAAATTTGACTTTTTAGAGCCCTATTTACAATGGTTCGCAAATATTTTGTTTTATAATAGCTTTTTGTACCGTTTTTAATGATTCTTGATAGAGGAAATTTTAAAACTCCGAGCTGAGGTTACTTACCTACCACCGAGGAAAGGAAGAACTGATATTCAGTAAGCTAAGGTAAGTATTATTATAATAAAGGGTAATATAGTAACTTTCTCAAAAATACAAAATCAGATATATTAACACAAATCAAAAAATATATCACAAAGAAAATAAAAAATTGCATAATTACTGACATCCGAAAACTTGCGATGTTGAATGCACTTAGGTGCTATGCTATAATAATGTAAAAGGAGGCACAACCATGGTGTGATTGGGACAGGTGTAAATAATACACCATAAATTCAAATTAAAAATTTTGTATTCTTTAATTTTTATTTTAAATGTTGCATCGGAAGTAAATCGCAAAGCTTGATGCTACTTTTAAATAGTAAATAAACTTGCAGCCAGTTTTTGCAGATTATTATCGCACTATTGTTCAATTTTAAAATTTTAGAGGAAAACCCTATTGTATTCTCGTGCATGTTAAAGATTGTACATTCAAATGAATGTACGATGTGAAAAAGAATAATAAACCTAAAACTGCTCTGGTGTAAAATTGGTTTCTTTGACTTTCTTGTCTTTTCCATATCACTACAAAAATATTCAAATAGTCTCATCTAAAAACTCTTTCTTTTGTATATAGTACATAAAATGAATAAGTAAAAAAAATTTTATAAGTTACTAATAATTATACTATAGGGTGTTTTTTTAGCTGCATGAGAACTTCAAAATGAAATAAAACATTAAAAACCTGACGGAATGTTTTGGTTATAATTTTTTTATGAAAGTACAGTTAAAGGCATTTATGATTTGAACATGACTTCCGGCATGTGACCACCACGACTAATGGTTACGAAGCGCATCCGTTCAGTCCAATTTTTGACCACTTTTTCCAATATTTCTGGCTTTATTTCATAAATGGCTTGCTGAATATTAGCCTCCAATGCTTCTAGAGTTGTTGGTTTGTTAGCATAAACCATGGATTTAACATACCCCCACAGAAAATAATCTGGAGGTGTCAAATCACACGATCTTGGAGGCCAATTGATAGGACCACGTTTTGAAATAATGTTGTCACCAAATTGTCCTTTCAATAAATTGATGGTTTCGTTGGCTGTGTGGCACGTAGCACCATCCTGTTGGAACCATAAGTTGTCAATGTTTAGCTCTTTTGTTTTGGAAACAAAAATGTATTGAGCATGTGTCGATATCTCACACCATTCACCGTAACGGTAGCTCCTTCCTCATTTCGAAAGACATATGGACCAATGATGCCGTTGGCGTGTATTCCACACCAAACAGTCAATTTTAATGGATGCAATGAAGTCTCAAGATAATGTCCCGGATTGGTCTCACTCCATATACGGCAATTTTGTTTGTTCACATACCCATTTAACCTGAAATGTGCCTCGTCACTGAACAAAATTTTACGGTAAAAAAATGGATCCACTTCCAATTGGTTGTGAGCCCAATTTGGTAGCGTTGTTCAATGGTCAATCTATGCATTATCAAATGCCAAACCTTGCTAAACACAAATGTCAAAAAACTGTTTCCATAGCAATCTTGGTTCAATTGTTATCTCTATTGAAAGTTCTCATGCAGCTAAAAAAACACCCTATATATAAACATCTCAGAAACAAATAACAATTTACATAAAATTTTCAAGAAATCCTTAGCGAAACAAGACTTTCCATGCAGCAACAATTAACACGCAGGCTAATATTCAATTGATCAGAAATAATTTCCCTTTCAAATTAGTGACTGCGAATACTAAAGCTACAGACAGGATATACCTTGAGCTTCAAGAAAATTTTACTTGCAAAATAGATCACCCGTAACTCTATAGATTGAACACGGACATCTTGTATGCAAGTAAAAACAAGTTTGACTTAAATTAAGTTTTTAGTTGTTGGAAAACTTTTAGAAAACCCTATTAAATAGACTTTTAAAAAGATCGTGCTAAGAAACTTTTCATTTAATGCAAAACTAATAAATTTTTATTAAGTTTACAAGGGCTATTATTTGTTTAGCTTCAGCATTAGTATTTAAAAACTGTGATTTTTATCACTTTTATTACAATAAATTCAAAACTATAAATTAATTTAAAAACAATTTTAAATACAGAAACACAATTCATGTATTTCACATTGGCTCGGTAGTCATGAATCAATATTAAATTTAAAGATTTTTAAAACTATAACCTTTTATTCAGCGAGACGCCTTACATAGTAAAAATTTTCTAACAAGAAATAACTTATTTACAAATGTTTTAAAAATGTTATTACTGCAGAAACCAGACAGAATACAAAATAAAAGTTACAATTAATTTTAAAATTGTTTGTAATAGAGTAAACCTGGGGCAAACGGAAACGCAAAATCTTTTTTAATAATACTTTGTTAAATATTGTTGGGCTAATTATTATATAAATCTTCTAAACACTCAAAACTTAATTATTAATTAAAAATTGATAGGTAGCACAAATTATTATTTATTGAATGCGAGTGAGGCAGTGGTAAAAAATACATCAAACCATCGATCTATCATTTTGGAAGATCACTGTCTTATTCTAGTATTGAGGGTCTGTCCTCCCCAGAACTAGTTTAAAAGTGACGTCGATTTCAGTCGAAGTTTAGTTTATGGCAATGGTACAATGCCAAAATTCTGAAGGGGTAGCAACCTGCAAGCAGTAGCAACCTGCAAGCCTCTCCCCTACTAGTAAAGTAACGAAGTATTCACTATAATATTTGTTGTAATAATTTGGTTTTAAATTTAAGTAATCGATTTAAGTTTCTCTTCTGTTGTAGTTTTTTTATTAGTCATTTTCTAACTTAAACCAGAAGCAAACTGAGAACAAGATAGAAAGCTAGAAATAAATAAAAAGGCATAGGTAGTAATTTTAAATACTAATAAGTAAGTTGTTAATTATTTAATTTTAGTTATTAAAGCTAATTATATTAAATTATAGTTTGAGAACCTTTTTGAAGGTATTGGCAATATTTTATCTCGTTGGTTGTTTTGGATAACCATCTTCCTTCTCTGCTTGTTATGCATGAGATTGTTGTAATAACAAAATGATGTAAATTTAATAAAAATAGAATATACATATTTTTTGCACTAAAATTTTGATTACAACTTTGCACCAGAATGAGCTGATATAACAGAGTTGTTAAATAAAATAGCAAAATTTCAAGTTTCAATTTCAAGTAAATCCCCGATAGTTCACAAATAATGCTTTTAATTCCCATAGTAATTTCGACAATTCCATATATTGTGAAATAACGTAAATTTCACATAAATATTATATATTGGGCTGTAACATAATTTCTGAGAAATGCTATTAAATGCGACCAAAAAATGGATTGAATATAATATAATTAAATAGAATAAAAAGAATAAAAAATTTTGATAGAAATCATTAACCTCAACCAGATTCAAAATGTCCAAAAAATCTTCTCTGTATAAATTTAATATTAATATCTGTTTAATGAGATTCTAGATGAATAATTCATTAATAGCTATTGAAACTTGATAAAATAATTTCTGCAAATCTACAATGTGAGCAGCTTCAAGACTTATGTTCAACAAAAACTTCAAGAATGTAGCTCTAGTATTTATAATAATCAATCAAAGAAAAGTGACAAAGTAAAACCAAATACCGCAAAATATCCCAGAAAATGTTTTGCAATTTATTGGAATCGTCAGTAAATACAATTCTTTCATTTGATTAATCCATATTAAATCGCAACAATAAATAAATAAGCATTTATTTAAGTATGTACTTATCCATTTCTTCTAGAGCCTAGCCGCTCGTTAGTCACCTGACGATGTTATTGTATAACGAAAATGTATGTGAATAAATTATACTTTCCGTATATTTTACATTGTGATAACTTTATATTTTAATTCTAAAAGTCTTTAGAACTCTAAAGCTTCTCTGCGTCGTTTCCTTGGCAGTGCTAGTACATCCATTTAGGCAGCTTGCTAGGCTTACCTTCAGATGTGCCTGTATCGTTGATTTTTATGTTAATGGTAGCAATTCACTAACCCAGAGGGCCACCGACTTAACGTGCCTTCCGAAACACGGAGGCTAGTCATCAAAAAGTTTGACTCTCCCCAGGTTTGAACCCGGTGCCCCGCATTCGCATCCAACTGCGTTAGCTGCTAGGTAATGACCAGGGCTCGGAACTTTATGCGCTAAAAAACAATGAAATATGTGCATACGATACGTATGCGTTAAAAAACAGAAAAATATGCGGTATAATATGCGGTATACCGAAGTAACATTTTTCCCTGGTGAAATTTAAATGTCTCTGCTAGGGCCCTAGCAAATATCTGCCAGGGGGTTATAACAAGGTTTTTTTGACAGAGCTCTTACAGATACCTGGCAGGTATTTGTAACGGATTATTTGCAGAGCCCTGAAAATTAACTCTGGTAGAGCCCTGGTAGGTCTCTGTTGAAAATAATTTGCAGGGCCCTGCAAGAAATCTGTGGCAGAGCCCTGGCAGAGTCCCTGTTACAGGTAATTTGCAAGGCCCTGCAAAAACTCTGCGGCAAAGCCCTGCCAGAGTCCCTGTTACAGGTAATTTGCGAGGCCCTGCAAAAACTCTGCGGCAGAGCCCTGCCAGAGTCTCTGTTATAGGAAATTTGCAAATCTCGTATATACCACGTGGTCTTCATAAAAATTGTATTTTTTTACCATTTTTCAATTACTTTTAATTTTAACAATTCATTAAATTTAAATACTATATTGTACTTTTAATAGTAGATACCTACTACAGGTAGATATAAACACAATGCTTATTAAAATTTTAGCAAATCAGAATCAAGAATTTTGTTAACGATGTAAGCTTTCTTCATTCATATTGGTTAAGATTGTTAAAAAGAATATAATATCTTCAGAGATTTATTGAAAATTAATTAATCGATTTTTTCAAAGCAACCAACGATATGACAGAAACTTTGTCAGGGTTACAGAGACAGACAGAGACAGTTACATTGACAGTTACCTTTTATGAGTTACAGGTATAAAAAAATTCGTAAAGCGCCTCGTAATTTTGAGCCAAAAATTTAGGTCTAGTTACTATGTAACGAAGTAGGATAGCGCTATAATAAATATTGTTATGAGAGAAAGAGATAAAATAGTTTTAGTTCAGGTCATTTAGAATATTCTAGAATATTAGAAATACAAAATACAAAGGCTAATCCGCTTCGATTTTAAACGTCATTTATGTGCAATTTATAAATTTTAACAGTTTATTTATCCAATCTAAAGAAATCATAATTAAACCACGATCTAGAATTAAACAACAAAACTTTTGTTATATTATTATTATCATTTACTGATTCTGATTCACTATTACTGATTCGTTTTGATCAATATTATTTATCAAAAATTAAATTTCTCATATATACCGCACTCACAATTATTCTAGAAATTTTAAGTTAAAATTAAAGTTAAAACTTATTTGCCGATGGTAACCCATACTTACAAGACAAAATATATCGGCCCTAAATATTAATAAAATAAATTTTTGTCGCATTCTTTAAAAATGTTAATTTTTATTTTTAACTTCTTGCAATCCATACTGATTGTGTAATTATGTAATTGAACTAATTTAACTCTGGGGGTTTCAATTTTATTACTACATTTATATTTGCAGTTACAATTACGAATTATTGTATCATATTTTAAATTGCGATGTTTTACATCGATATAATTTCCATTTTATTAAAAAAGGTAAGTAAAATACGTTGATTTCTCAGCGGTTCACTCATTATTATACACAAAAGTGTGACCATCATATTACCAGTAATTTCAAAATAATTTATAAGTAGGGTCCGTAGGTAAATGGTAAGAACGAGAGGCTACGAAGCAGTCATGGATGTAGGTACAGGTTCGAATCTGGATTGTAACAAAAATTTTTAAATTTAAATATTATTTTCAGGATAGGTAACAACATCGACAGAATGGAATTCAACCAATAATACAGAATACCAAGCATTAGAATATATTAATAGTTAATAGATATAATTAAATGTAACCATGTAAATAAAATTGAAACCCCTAGAGTTAAATTAGTTCGATGCGATGTAATAACACAATCAATGGATTGCAAGAATCTAAAAATAAAAATTAATTTTTCTAAAAAAATGTGACATAATAGTATTTTATGCACGGATGTATCATAAATTGACACTTATACACGAATTTATTTGTCATAAACGTCTCTTTATAGCCCATGGGCCTCTTTATACCCACGGGCTATAATGAAACGTCAAACTACGATATCATAGGTACCTAATAGAAACAGTTTAAATACTTGCAAAATGAAAAGTTTTTATTAAAACCGAAAATTGTAGTACTTTTTATTGAAAATTTCTTGTGGGTTTTTTATGTGAACAATAATAATAATAATTAACCAAATAAATTAAAAATTCTGCAGCCTCATCAACTTCGTTCATTTTTCACCTTTTAATGACAGTACCGCTATTTCCTTGTTACCATAGTTACGTTTCAAAACTCAAATTTAATCATAGCAACACTAGATTTGTGTCAAAAATTCAATTTATTTTAGAAATATTTTTAAATTAAAAAATCTTCATCCATGCATAAAGTTGTGTATGTACCACGGGCGTAACTTGCTTTTATGGCCTTCGACGTCTTCTTAGCCCTCGGCTACCGCCTCGGGCTAAAAATTACGTCTTACGCCATAAAAGCTTCTTTACGCCCTAAATACATAAATAACTATTATGTAATAAGTACGCAAAACATGGTTTTAGCGGACGAATCGTAATGTTTCCGGACGAGGCGTTAGCCGAGTCTGTAATGTGAAGATGAGTCTGCTAAAACCATTTGCGTAAGTGTTGCATACAACGTTTTTTAGTATTAGTTCCGTAAAAAGAATTTTTTTGAATTAATAAAATATTCATTTTAAATTGACATTAATACGGTAGTGTATTAGAAGGCTGTTTGAAAATTTTCATAGCAACCGATTTATTTATTAACGATGCATCGTTTGTTACTACAGTACTTTAAAATTTAAAGTACTAGGCCGCTAAAATAGAAGTTTGCGGACTCGAAACCGTTTCCAAAGTAACCATTTTGCGGAGCAAATACTAAAAATTTATTTTATTAAAATTTAATATTTTTTTATACCTGTCTCTGTCTGTCTCTGTAACAGGGACAGACAGAGCCCTGCCAGAGTCTCTGTGACAGAGACTCTGGCAGAGTGCCTGACAGAGCTCTTGCAGTCTCTGACAGGGTACCTAACAGATACCCTGTTAGGATTTGCGACAAATTTTCTGCAGAGGGTTTGCAGGGTCCATTTTCTCTGTCTCATATTATGTGACAGAGCCCTGTTACAATCCGATTACAGAGACAGGGCCCTGCGAAATTTCTCTGCCAGAGCCCTAGCAGATATGTAGCAGGGGGAAAATGTTACTTGGGTAATATGCAGTAAAAATTAGGATAATACAAAAAAAAAACAAAAAAATGCAATTTTTTGTTTGATCTTAAAATAACAAATGAAGAAAGTTGTAGCTGCTAACATTATTTATTAAAACAAAAAAAATAAAAATAAATATTTGAAACTAGAACATGGAAAAATATTTAATTTGCATAGGTTGCAAAATAAAATTTTGTCATTGACCAAAAACACATTTTCACCAAATTCCGAAATTACAGATTTAAGACGACTAGACAATGACTGCTTAACTTGAGGCATTTTCGTTTAGGTTTATATAAATTTTTAATAGAGCACGAGCGGACTACAAGTGATAGACTCGACTAGTAACTAAAGTCTACACCCATGATACAATAAGTTTCAAGATATTATGATACTATGCAATTCTATTTTCGTCGATTATATTATTTTATTGTATCATGGTCTAGTCTAGATACCCCAGACCCGTGCCCCAGACCGTCGGCGTCGTTTTGCTTCCGGCCGTAAAGTGAGTGGTTTACGGCCTCATTTGAGGTACGAAAAGTACCTTTTTACAGCCTAGGGAGTAAAAGAAATTTTACGGCCTAGGGAGTCGAATGTGGTTTACACCAAGCGGTTCCATTGGTCCCGGCAAAACGAAAAGCGGTTTACATCAACTCGGCCGTAAGGCGATTTTACACCCTCTGGTGCGTTCAGGCGCCTCGGCTTCGCCTCGTCTACGAAAGCCCCTCGGTTGTAAAATCTCATTTTACGGCTTCGTGATGAAAACTACTATTTTTCACCTTCAACTAACATTTATTTCTAGGTCGTTTTTAAATTATGTGATCGAGTACAATACAATTAATTTAGATTCGAATTTTGTTTTCTCATTAAATCGCCAAAATATGCAATTATATGTTCTTAAACTTAAAATATGCGAGTTTGACCAAAAATTAACAAAATATGCAAAATTATGCGACAAAAACTTTTATATTACAAATGTACGTAATATGAAACGAATTTTTGTCAAACCAGAATTACAATATGCGCTTTCCCAACGAATATGCAATTACCTAAAGTTCCGAGCCCTGGTAATGACCATCTCTTATGCCTGTTTTCACCAACAATTTATTTAAGAATTTCCTAGTAAAGAATTACTTAGCTAGGATTCCATAAATTTGATTGGTCAAATTTGACATATGAATTTTTTATGTTAATTCTATGTCAAATTTCACCAATCACATTTATGGAATCCTAGCTAAGTAATTCTTTACTAGGAAATTCTTAAATAAATTGTTGGTGAAAACAGGCATTAAAGTTTTATCTAAAAATCGTAAATTTTTAGTTAGTCTAAATATTATTATACAGGGTGTCCCCGCACTCACTTTACATAACTTAGGTGGTGATAGAGGACTCTTTTCTAAGAACAATTTTTAACAAAAAATTTTTTTCTAAATTCAAACCCTCGAGAGTTAGGCCTCTTTAAGGTCGTGTTCTGGATTGGAATAAAAAAAAATCAAGTTTTTGTTTTTTTGCATATTCTTAAAGTTTAGACCTTTAAGAATATATTCTTAAGAGAAAATTTTAAAATTCCAACAGTTTACCACGTTTTAGCTATTTTAGTGACGCAGCAACTGAATCTGCAGTGAGCAACTTACCGAAGGTCGTAGTAATTATGTATTTTATGACATTTTAACATTTTTCAATCTGGTTGACATAATATCTCAAGTTCTATTTAACCGATTTGCTTCAAATTTTGTACCAACCTTCACTATATAACTGTCTACCGCCCCTACTACTTTTGCATCAAAATTATTTGTTTTCTTGGCCGAAACTTTTGCTCAAAACTTTAATCGAATTTTTCTCCAAACTACATTTTTCAACATGGTTGACATGATATATCAAGGTCCATCTGACCGATTTACTTCAAATTTTGTACAAACTTTCTATATATAACTGTCTATCGCCCCTACCACTTTTGTATCAAAATTATTTGTTTTACTGGTTGAAACTTTTGCTTAAAACTGTAAACGTGTTTTTCTTAAAACTACATTTTTCAACATGGTTGACATAATATCTCAAGTTCTATTCAACCGATTTGCTTCAAATTTTATATCAACCTTTACTATATAACTGTCTATCGCCCCTACTACTTTGGTATAAAAATTATTTGGTTTACTATTTTAAAAAATTAAGAATTGTGAAAAAAATAGTCAAAAAATGAATTTTTTTCTTCAGACAGCCGCCATTTTGCGAAAAAAAATTTTCCGTTTTCTCTTTAGTAGGGGCTATAACGACATTCTTACTAATTAAGAATCTTTTTTTAAATCTTGTTTTCGATTACCAGAAGGGTTGCAATCGTGTCAACCAGCACACCCTCAATTTTTTTTACCCCCAACTTTACCAGCTTATAGCTTGTTTAATTTTCATTTTTTTTTCTTAAAATTTTTTCTGTATATTCTCGAAATATCAACAAATATGTTGTAAAAAACTGAATGGTAAAAACATTGCTTGTTTTGTTTTTATTGAGCTCGACAAATCGCCCATAATTTTTGCTTTTAAACCAGAAGACGGCCTTAAAGCATTTTTTTTAATTTCCACCTTCACGTGGCCATAGCCCCGAAAATATTGATTTTTCAGTAAAAATGATTTACTGCTTTTTTAAAGAGCGTGAAATAATCTACAAACTAGATTTAAACCTTTTATTGTCTAAAATCAACGGCTTTCGAGTTATGAATTAAAGTAAGTTAAAAAATGTCGAAACATTTTAGCTTTCTTTTTTTTTTTGTTTTTTCAAAACCCTGTATGTTTTAAACGAAACATTTTACAAAAAATCTGATGCCTCATTCCGGATAGAAAATTTAACGGACTACAACTTTTGTCTAGTAAAAATTTTTGAGAAACCAATCCATTTCACAGAAAATCAGAAAATAACAAACAAGGCAGCTACAAAACATAAAATTAAGTTCACAAAATTTTTATTTTTTTTTTAAATTATTTTATTAATTAATTTTAAATTATTACATTATTAAAGTAATTATTGAAAATGACCACCCTCATTTTCAATATACAGTCGTGATTGTTTTAAAAGATGTTTGTCGAAAAAAATCGAAAAAAGTCGATTTTTCGACACTTTTAATCGCAGAAATTCGAATTTTTGACACTTTTCACACTCACCGGTTGACCAAAATTGGCTTCGTGAACGACCGGTCAATCCCTCGACCTTGTTGACCACTCCTGCTATAATGGCTCTTAACAAAAAAGGAAATTTTATAAATAATAATATAAAGCATATTTTAAAACGAGCACGACTGTGTATTGGAAATGAGGGTGGTAATTTTCAACATTTACTTAAATAATCTAAGTGCTAAACTACACAAGCGTTATTTCCGTCGCGTATTCTCCGTCGCGTAGTAAAAACCACGCCTTTTTAAACGTTGAAAATTACGCTTGTGTAGTTTGCTGCATTTAAACGTGGGGTTTGCGATCCGGCGGAGAATACGCGACGGGCAATACGCGACGGAAATAACGCTTGTGTAGTTTAGTACTAATAGTTTAAAATTAATTAATAAAATAATTTTTCAAAAAAAAAAAAATTTTGTGAATTTAATTTTTTGTTTTGTGGCTGCCTTGTTTATTATTTACTTATTTTCTGTGAAATGGATTGGTTTCTCAAAAATTTTTACTAGACAAAAGTTGTAGTCCGTTAAATTTCCTATCCGAAATGGGGCGTCATATTTTTGTAAAATGTTTCGTTTAAAAGATACAGGGTTTTGAAAAAAACCAAAAAAAAGAAAAGCTAAAATTTTTCGACATTTTTTAGCTTACTTTAATTCATAACTCGAAAGCCGTTGATTTTAGACAATAAAGGGTGTAAACCTAGATTGTAGATTATTTCACGCGCTTTAGAAAAGCACTAAACCATTTTTACTGAAAAATCATTATTTTCGGAGCTATGGCCACGTCAAGGTGGAAATTTAAAAAAAATGCTTTAAAGGGGCCTAACTCTCGAGGGTTTGAATTTAAAAAAAAAATTTTGTTAAATATTGTTCTTAGAAAAGTGTCCTCTATCACCACCTAAGTTATGTAAAGTGAGTGCGGGGACACCCTGTATATTTACTGTCAAGTTACACTACATCGACCACGTGATAGATTACTAGCCACATAAGTTGCGGTCAAAATAATATTTTCCTTATCTACGTTTTATATTTAAAGGGAAAGTATGCCAAACTACCAGATAGCCACCAATTTTACTGATCATAATTTACCATTATAGTAGACAACAGCAATCTTACGTTGTAAATCATAGTATACTCTCTAATATTAGTCGCCATTTTACCCATGCAAAATTATAGTACTAACTAATTAGTTTGTCTAAGGTTTGTTTACTGCCGAAATTTTTAAAATTTTAAATTCAACCTAGCAAATCTATGGTCAATCAATGTCCCATTCTTTTTCAGACTCCCTAATACATTAACATTGTACCCGTAAAGCTGATCTCATCAGATCCTTGCCGACAAAATTAAAGTATTAGTTCAACGTAGCATTTTTCGAACAACCCTGAAACTTCGAAAATAAGTTACAGTTGTTTAAATCAATGCTGTGCTTTTATCATAAATTCTATTAGAACTCACAGCGGCGTAATAATGTAGAGGTGAATGGGGTACATGTGAACACAAATATTTAGAAACCTGTCAGATGGTAGTTAATTAACTTTAAAATAAAATAATTACTTCTTTGAATAGCCTATCCAATTAATTTTTATATTTACTATGAAAATTATCTAAATCAAACCTGTACATTTAATATAACATTTTTGAGTGAAAATACTCATTTATTTATAACTGCCTACTTTCGGGTGTATCCTGGACACTAGATAATGGAATGCATGTGAACCATGAATGTGAACTATGGATTAAATTTTTTTTTTTTTATTAACTCAAGTATACAGCAATTTGCCTATAAGGCATTAGGCGTTTTTTGTGAATATATAATTTACAATGACATGCAGAAAATTATTCCAGTGAATTTTCAGTTATATTCCAGTTATATTTATCTATATAAATTTCAGTTTTATTTGAATTTGTTTATTAGGTCCACAGGTTTATATCTTTTTAATCTACGCACTTCACTTGTATTTACTAATAGTTTGTTTGCATACACGTTAGGATGTTGTATAATTCGATCACTGTATTTGATACTGTATGTTTTAATTGTTTCTTTTACGGAAGGTAATTGTATGTGGTGTTGAATCGTCTCATTGGAGACATATCTAGGTGCGTCTACCATGGCTCGCACTACCTTGTTTTGGTATCTCTGGAGGATTTCAATATTAGAGTTGGCAGAGGAGCCCCATAACTGGATACCATATGTCCAAATTGGTTTGAGAATTGCTTTATAGAGTAGCAACTTGTTCTCTAGAGTTAGTTCTGACTTTCTTCCGATCAGCCAATACATAGGGCTGAATTTTATACCAAGTTGTTTCCGTTTTGTGAAGATATGCTTCCTCCACGTCATGCGTCTGTCCAAATGAATGCCTAGATACTTCACGTCATCGGCCTGTGGAAGTTGTTGACCGTTTATTTTGACTGGCGGACAAGTTGACCTATTCAGGGTAAAGGTAATGTGCACCGATTTAGCTTCATTCACCTTAATGCGCCATTTTTGTAGCCATCTTTGTATTTTGTCTAGGTTTAGTTGTAAGTTTCTAGATGCCCTTGTTGGATCTGAATGAGATGCTAATATTGCAGTGTCATCTGCAAATGTCGCTATCGTTGTTAAGCGAGTGGTTGGTAGGTCTGATGTATGGATTAAATACAGCACTGGTCCCAGCACACTGCCCTGTGGTACTCCTGACAATATGGCATATAAGTCGGTATATTCATTTTGTTGCTTCACCAGAAAATGTCTGTCTTTTAGATATGATTGCAGCAATAGTAGATGGTGATATGGTAAAAGCTTTTTAATTTTGTAGAGTAGGCCTTCGTGCCAGACCTTGTCAAAGGCCTGACTAACATCCAAGAAAGCGGCTGAACAATAATGTTTTTTTTTCAAGATCGTCATTGATTACGTTCACCAGTCTATGCACTTGTTCGATAGTGCCATGATTATTTCTAAATCCAAACTGGTGGTTTGGTATGATGTTGTGTGGATCTCTAAAATGGGTTTTAGTCTTTTTAAATAAATTTTTTCAAACACTTTCGAGAAGACTGGTAGTAGACTTATAGGCCTATATGATGTGGCTTCCTCAGGTTTCTTTCCAGGTTTCAATATCATTATAACTTGGGCCACTTTCCACAAGTTTGGGAAGTGATGTATTCGGAGTATTGCGTTAAAGATAAATGTCAGAAGTTTTAAGCTTTTTTCTGGTAGTTCTTGAAGCACTTTTCCTGTGATTAAATCAAAGCCAGGCGCCTTTTTAGCGTTGATTTCTTTTCGGATAACATTGCGAACTTCTTTAATTTTAATTTTTGTTATGGGAAGATCCAGTTGGAAGGGAGTCTCAAGATATTTTGTTACTTCTCTATTTTCTGCTAGTGTAGACATTGTAGGGTACGGCTGGAATACTTTTTCTAAATGCTTGGCAAATACTTCTCCTTTCTCCTTGTCACTTCTTGCCCATTTCCCATTACTATCTTTAATTGGTGGATTCTGTGCTTGTGGCCTTTTCAGCTTTCTGGTTGCTCTCCAGAGAGAGTAATCTGTGGCCTCCGTTGGTGATAGGCTCTCTAAGTAACCTTGGATTCTCTGATTTTTTATTTCAGCTAGCATGTTCTTCAATTCTTTAGACGACTTGTTCAATTTAGCTTTGTTAGCTGTCGTTCGCATTTGTTGCCATTCCTTTTTTAGTTTTTTCTTTTCGGAGATCTTTTGCTGAATTGTAAGTGGGATTGTTTCTACTTCATGAGTCGCGTTGTTATTGGGGGTGGCATGATGGCAGTCCAAGCCGCCTTTTGGATATTTTTAGTAAGCTCATCAACTGCTTCCTCAATGTCATGTTCTGTTTTCAGCGATATGTTCAGATTAATCAGCTTATCCAGTTCTTGTTTAAACAAGTCCCAGTTGGTTTTTTTTGTTATATAAGGAAGCTTGCTTTTCTTTATTTAGTACTTGGCTATAGATTGTGATTATTATTGGGGAGTGATCGGATGACAAATCTAAGCATGATTCTGCTTTTATTCGCTTTGTGTCGACTCCCTTTGTAATACAGAAGTCAATAACGTCTGGAATCTTCTTTATGTCTGATGGCCAGTAAGTAGGTTCACCTGTTGAGATATGTTGAAGGTTGTTTGCTCTCATTGTTTTTACCAATTCCCTTCCTTTTGATGTGGTCAATCTAGATCCCCACATGATATGTTTAGCATTGTAGTCTCCGCCAGCAATAAATTTGTTTCCGAGTGTATTATAAAAGGCTTCAAAGTTTTCTTTTTTATTATTATGCTTCGGCGGGCAGTAGATCGCAGAGATGGTTAATGGTCCTAACTTATCTTCAAGGGTAATGCTAGTAGCTTGTAGATGTTCTTTTTGGTATTTTTCAATTTCGTAATGTTTTATGGTTTCTTTAATTATTATAGCAGTGCCGCCGTGTGCTTTCCCATCGGGGTGTTTAGTATGGTATGTTTTGTGTTTGGGAATACTCAAGTGACTCCTATTTGTGAAATGTGTCTCGGATACGAACATGATGTCAATGTGTTGGCCTGTAATGAATGACTGAATTTCTTGTATGTGTTGACTTAAGCCGTTCGCATTCCAAACGGCAATTTTGTACTGCAAGTGCATTATACTAATTTGTTGACCACCGTTGTTAGGAGATTGAGCATAGTGCTCATCTGCCCCATCAGTTGCTTCATCATGTTTTTAAGTTCATTAATATCGCTTGTTTGTGGTTCAATTTCTTGTGGCTTTTGTGTATTTGGGTATCCATTCAAAATATTACTATTATTATTATTGTTATTGCTTGTGATTGCTTGAGCAAAAGACATACCTGGGTGTATTACATTAGCTGGTGTGTTAGTATTTTGATTAACTGGTATACTAGAGTTTTGATTAGCTTTCTGTCTGAGGCCAGGGTATAAACGTTGCTGCAATTGTTTATGGACTTATGCATCCACGGTAATTTGCAGGATGATCTCCGTTGCAGTTTACACATTTAACTTGTTTATTCTTACCTTACGTGGGCATGCATTGGTATCGTGAGGTCCCGTGAATTTCACGCATTTCGGGGTCCTACGGCAAAAATTCTTTGTATGGCCATAACATTGGCATCGTACACATTGGGGGATTTCTCGCTTAATTTGCGGTGGTTCAAATTTTACATTAGAGTTCTTGATTGATGTGATTTTATATATTTCTTTGTTATTATGATTTGGTTTTAAGTCAACATAGAATATTGGTAGTGGTTGTTTTGTTGTTCTGCGTCGAATGTTCCAAATGTTGCTTACTTGGTGACCATTCTTCTCTATCTCACTCTTGATTTCTGCTATATCAGTACAGTGGTGAATATTCTTTAGGACCACTTTGAAGCTTCGGTCCTGCTTAGGTTTGTAGGTATAATATTGCGCTTTTTTAGCATCTAAGGCTTGTATTATCTTTCCATAGTGATCGGGATTGTTTATTTGCAATTTAACTTCACCACTTCCAACTGTTTTTACAGTATATTCATTTTTTGCGGTTTCATCAATTAGTTTATACAGTGCATTAATATTATCCACGTGACAGATGTAAATAGGTGGTGGTTTTTGTATATATACGACTTCTTCGCTTTCTTTATAGAAATTTTTTAAGGATTAAATGAAAATTAAAAAAATATTATCTATTAAATTTTTCCTTTATTTGTTATTAAGTTATTATAAAAGAAGAAAATACATTGACGAATATTACCCTTCTGCATCCGACATATCACTAATACCTATCTGAAAAAAAAGTATTTTAAAATTTTGTTTTCCTTTACAAATATATCAATGATCTGTTTCTCCACTTCTATGAAATATTGAAATTAAAATTTGTGTTTGAAATGCATAATACATAAAATGCTTCACATAATTTATTATAAGCGTACCCCATATTTTTTATGATTTCAAAATAAGTATAATAGAGGATAATTATTTGCAATGTTAAATTTAATTTTTAATTATCGGATCCAACAACACTTACGTGCATGAAATTCATTTGCAGTCTTATTATAATATGTAAATTATAAATAGAAAATAATATATTGTCCTCTACAATTGAGATCAAAAATAAAATTTAATTTGAAAACTCTCTCACCTCGGCCAGTCAATCGAAAAATTCCAGTTAAGAAAATAAATGCTTATTTAATTTCAAATAAACTCTCGCATCTAGCAATTTATTTTCCCAGCTAGTGCAAACAATCAAAATTTACAAATATGAAAAAAAAAGGTATGTCAAAAACTGAGATATTACTAAATAGGTACTACTATTATTATGCGTCTGCAGCTTGGAATGAGTACTCTAATGCCCGTAATAGTCAAGGATTGATCCAATCCTCAATCCAAAATTGAACAATCCTAGATTCATCAATCCTTGTTGTCGCATTTCATGGTCACGGATTCGGGTAGTTTTGACGAATCCTAGATTTGATCTCTCATTTGGTAATATTTTTAGCGACTTTTGACTATTCCTTACTTTATGTGGGTGCTATTGCTTTATTTGGCATGAAATATCGCAAATAAGTGAACATGATTTATAAGACATTCAAACTTGTTTTTAGTGAGATCGTTACACTGTATTCAAAAAAGATTGACCGATTATTGTATAACATACATCTTGTAATGCATTCGAAAAGAACTAATAATTTGTCAATTCGGCAGGGTATTGTATATTACCAGCTTAAGAGAAGGAATACGTCATAATAATGCATTTGGCTCATTGAAATTTACGACGATAACAAAAGATGTCGACAAACGTGACTGATAATAATGGCAGGAGCCCAATAATAGTTGACTAAAAGTTAAAACATAGCTATTATATTAGAAATTCTTTCTAAAAGATTCGTAATATGTGGAAGACGATGTTAAAATTTTTAAAATGTTGTTATATTGAGAAATATACAACTTTGCAAAAATATCAATTTTCTGGGTTTCCAAAAACTTCTCAATGAAAAGGTTTTAAGAAAAACAAAATTTGAAGTCCGTGCCCACATTCTAAGAGATTAGCCAAATTAAATTACACAAAGAATAATATTATGTAAGAATACTTATTGGTCTTTTAAAACCTTGCCAAGTATGAGCATAAACCGATACGAAATCACAATGTATTCTTCCTTTGAACTCCATGTGGTTTATTTAGGCCCGCACTATGAACTTGCATTTTGTCTATTTCAATTTTGCAAAAGTTAGAATTTCTTAAAAGCCAACTGGCCTATCATTTACCTTTCATTTACAAAATCTTCTAAATAATCCAAAAATTCATTTGCGCAAACAAATATAACCTCAGATCTGAGGTTCAATATTGGCTCTAGGCAGGATTACTTTTCAGAGGGTTATGTATTCACGAATACATAATAAGATCATTGCGACTATTGCAGATATTTTAAGGTCAATCTGAGATTTAATCCTGAATCTCGGATCAATCTCTGACTATTAATACGGGCATAAGAAAGAAACTCATTAAATAAAAGTTGTAGAGCATCAAATTCTGCGTCCATTGAGTACCAAACTTTTTAAATTCAGTTAAGTACACCTCTCCAAATCTAGTATTTCTAGTGGTGTCAAGTTTTTTTTATCTTTTTTTTTTAGAATTTGAAAGTTCATACTTAAGTAGACAAGTTTTGTTTTGTCTTGTAATTGTGCGAAGAAATTGAACTTTCGTGTGAAAATTTACTTGCCATGGTTATTTTATAATTTTAAATGTGGTCTGAAGTCGAAGCAATCCATTGATCGGCTTGTTTTGACTTTTGAAAATAAAGCGCCATCCAAGAGTACTGCTGTTATAGCTCTGGTTTTCCGAATCATTCTCACCGTCACTCTAAAAGTGACGAATTTCATGCATGTCGTCTAGCAACGTCTGTTGTTGCCTCTAATGTTATTGCTGTACCATTCGTGAAATGATTTAGCGAGATCGGCATATGACATACCGAAAGATTGGAGCATCCTTAGGTATTGGCATGAAAGCAATACACACGATTTTGGATGATCATTTACATTTTAGACTTACGGAAGTTTTGCAGTAGTAGGATCCCAAACAATTTGAGAACACTCAAAAACAAAGCCATGCCAAATGTTGCAAACAAATTCTCAATAAATTCACGCGAGGTCTTTCAAATTCACCTGATTTGTCACCTAATGACTTCTTTTTGTTCCCAAATATCAAAAATAAAATGCATAGTTAGCGTATTTCGTCGCCTGACGCAGCTGTTGAAACATTTAAAACACTCTGGTTTCTGAGGTATCAGCTTCAGAGTAGAAAAGATGTTTTGAAAATTGGTTCCAAAGTTTGAAAAAGTGGATTAATGTCAATGGCAAATACTCCGAAAAGCAATAAAATCATTTTCCAAATTTTAAATGTGTTTTATCATATCGTTTCCAGAAACTTTTCCAGCAGCCCACGTAATAGTGTTAAATATACAACGAAATAAGGTTAACTTACCTATTAGCGTTTTACATTATGTGAAGCGTCACGTAGTGTCCTTAATAGTAGCTAAATTAAGTAGTAACTATTTTGCGTATAATTATGGTTAAATATGAACAAATCAGAGGTTATATAATTAACTAATATGAACTAAATTGATTTATTAACACGATTTCCAATGTAAACAACCCCAAATTCAATGTATAACTTACTTAACTTAACCTATGTCGTCTATGTTGTTCAATTACAGAGCCAATAATGAGATTAAATTGAAAAAAATATATAAATTAAAACAGTGCAATATCAAAAAACATATTAAAGCGCCAACTATCAAATACCAAGTGCCTAACCGAAAAAATTTAGACTGCTATTTATGTACCCCTCTCTCGCCTATCTATTTGTTGTTTCTGTATTGTACTAAATACACAATGTCCTTTTTCGCTTCGTATAATAAGGGCTGAATATAGTCAATTTTTCTTAAGAATATAAAACTAAATTCTACTAAACCGATTACCTTAAATTTATGTATGTTTACACTGCCAAAATTTTGTCGTAAAATTTTGTGATAAATTTTTAATATTATTACAAGACAAATTGCTACTTTATACAAGAAAACTTTTAATTACATTTTTTAAAGTGTTGAAATTTAACACTTAATTCGCCTTGGTTTTTTGAATAGAAGATTGTAAAAACTGACATTATTTGAAGTTTCTTTTTGTAAATCTTACTTATTAGTACCTATCGTTCGGGGCATCACAGTAGGTACATAGCCGAAAACTATGAATATGGACTGTATATATATATATACGTATCCCTGTTAAGCTGTCACCTCCGTTATGTTGACAAGGCGACCTGACCTCCGGGTGAAGGGAGTACTTAAATTGAATTACACTTACATATATAAGCTAAGGGGAACCCCATGATACCGATTTTCAAGAGAGGGGTAAAGTATTTGCTTTAATAAAATTTTCATATTTTCAATATTTTATCTATATATAAGATACGTAGTGACCTCCGTGTATATGTATCTGAACTTAGCAACAGTGTGTGTTGTGACCTCCAGCAGTGTTGCCGGATGTGACGGAGGTGTATTATACACATAAATATAAAATATAATATATGTTTTTCAGGGTACTTTCGAGTTGCGAGTTTGCTCCGAGCAACATTCACACGTTGCATGACACTTATTGCGTGGGACTTGTCGATGTTTACCAGTTTACGTATATTCCAGATTATTAGTTAGTTTTTAATTTATAGTTTGGTATTATAATATGGTACTATAATAATTAATAAAATACTATAATTTATTTATCTTAACTCGTACATTATTTAAAATTATTAAATTCCGACTTTAGGGGCGTGTCAGGCGCTGCTAAAATTAAAAATGTACACTCAAATGAAGAAGTTTCTCGGCGCGAATATTTAAAATCCATAAATTATTTTGTCAAATTGCAGACACGAAATAGGTAAAAAATGTTACCGCAAATATTAAATAAAGCACTTTTGGAATAAATTATAAAATAACACGAAACCGAATAACACAAAAAAACACGACAAATGTAAACACACGCAATAATTTGTAACTTTTACAACAGAATGTACTTGAGAAATAACTCAATGTTCATTGGTTCATTCAAATTAGTTGGCATATTTGCCTGTATTCTATATTTTTAAAATATACAGGGTGTCCCCACACTCACTTTACATAACTTATGTGGTGATAGAGGACACTTTTCTAAGAACAATATTTAACAAAATTGTTTTTCTAAATTCAAACCCTCGAAAGTTAGGCCTCTTTAAAGCATTTTTTTAATTTCCACCTTCACGTGGCCATAGCCCCGAAAATATTGATTTTTCAGTAAAAATGGTTTACTGCTTTTTTAAAGAGCGTAAAATAATCTACAAACTAGATTCAAACCTTTTATTGCCTAAAATCAACGGTTTTCGAGTTATGAATTAAAGTAAGTTAAAAAATGTCGAAAAATTTGAGCTTTCTCTTTTTTGGTTTTTTTCAAAACTTTGTATCTTTTAAACGAAACATTTTACAAAAAATCTGACGCATCATTCCGGATATGAAATTTCACGGACTACAACTTTTTTCTAGTAAAAATTTTTGAAAAACCAATCCATTTCACAGAAAATCAGAATATAATAAACAAGGCAGCTACAAAACAGAAAATTAAATTCACTAAATTTTTTATTTTTTTTGAAAAATTATTTAAGTAAATGATGAAAATGACCACCCTCATTTTCAATACACAGTCGTGCTGCCGTGCTAAGCAAGAAGGTCGTATCTGCAAATACCGATTAAGGAGATATTTTTTAAATAATTATTATTAATAACATCCTCAAGTTTTACTGCAGAAGGTTGAAATTTAAAACGTAATTTAGAAATATGTTACTTTATCATTTCGCGTGTAGTAAATATCAAATTTTTTATCGTATGTTATTAAAAACTATGTAAATTTGGAGACATTTCAGGACTCGCCTTATTTGCAGATACGACCTTCTTGCTTAGCACGGCAGCGTGATTGTTTTAAAAGATGTTTGTCGAGAAAAAATCGAAAAAAGTTGAGTTTTTGGACACTTTTAATCGCAGAAATTCGAATTTTTGACACTTTTCACACTCACCGATCGACCAAAATTGGCCTCGTGATCGACCGGTCAATCCCTCGACCTTGTTAACCACCCCTGCTATAATGGCTCTTAACAAAAAAGGAAATTTTATAAATAATACTATAAAGCATATTTTAAAACGAGCACGACTGTGTATTGAAAATTAGGGTGGTCATTTTAAACATTTACTGAAATAATCTAACAAGGGGTCACTACAGTGAGTATGTCGCCAATCGAGATCCCAATTTTTTTGGTGATTCTAGTAGCTAAAAAAATTATCACTTTTTCGAATTTTAGTCGATTGCCTCTTAGTTCTTTAGTTGTGAATTTTTGAAAGGGCAGATTTTACCATAAGCTTAGCATTATAGACTTTGTAATGCGTAGGTCCTGGGTTCTAATCCCAGTCCCGGCAAATTTTTTTTCTTTAAATTATGTAATTTATTATCGGAATTAAAAAATTAATGACCTACGAATTACCATTACAAATTATTAACCGCTAGACCACCACGGTTTTTTGCAATAATAGCTAATAATAATAGCAGTTAACCCACCATAGTATTTTTAAAAATTCATAACTCAAGAACTAAGGACCAATCGACTAAAATTCGAAAAAGTGATAATTTTTTTAGCAACTAGAATCACCAAAAAAATTGGGATCTCGATTGGCGACATACTCACTGTAGTGACCCCTTGTAAGTTTAAAATTAATTAATAAAATAATTTTTCAAAAAAAATAAAAATTTTGTGAATTTAATTGTTTCTTTTGTGGCTGCCTTGCTTATTATTTTCTGATTTTCTGTGAAATGGATTGGTTTCTCAAAAATTCTTACCAGACAAAAGTTGTAGTCCGTTAAATTTCCTATCCGGAATGGGCCGTCAGATTTTTTGTAAAATGTTTAGTTTAAAAGATACAGGGTTCTGAACAAAAGCAAAAAAAGAAAAGCTAAAATTTTTTGACATTTTTTAGCTTACTTTAATTCATAACTCGAAAGCCGTTGATTTTAGACAATAAAAGGTGTAAACCTAGTTTGTAGATTATTTCACGCTCTTTAAAAAATCACTAAACGAGTTTTACTGAAAAATCATTATTTTCGGAGCTATGGCCACGTCAAGGTGGAAATTAAACAAAATGCTTTAAAGAGGCCTAACTCTCGAGGGTTTGAATTTAGAAAAAAGTTTTTGTTAAATATTGCTCTTAGAAAAGTGTCCTCTATCACCACCTAAGTTATGTAAAGTGAGTGTGGGCACCCTCTATAATAAGTAACTTTATCATTCTAATAGCGTATAAAAGCTTTATGCAAAATTTTGTTCAAAAATGTACATTTTTTTCTAATAACGACAAGCAAAATTGCAAAATAGTAATTATGTTTGTAGATATCAACATAAAAATACAGCACGTACAAAATTTCTGTCTTTTTAATTTTTTTTAAATCAATTTGAAGGTGCCCAAAAAAATAAACGATCAATAATTTAATTAATTAATTAATTTAAGAACTAATCCAAGTAATCGAAACAATTACATTTGTAGTTTTATAAACAGGGCCGGATCAGAACTTGTGGGGTCCAAATCTAAAACCTTATTTAACTCTTAACGGTCTTGTCATTAAAAAATCTTTTCCTAACATTAACCTAAACTCGACCGACTGTATCTCTGTTTAACGGTCCCCTCATTAAAACAAAAATCGTTTCCAAACACTAACCTAAGCTCGACCGATGGATCTCACTTTTAACGGTCCCTTCATGGGACAACAAAATTATTATATAATTGGTCCCCCCCCCCCTTAAAATAATCGTTTCGAAAAAATTAGTAATGTATTTGTGGATTAATTTAGTAGTTTTAATTTTTTAATAAAGAGATAAAATATAAGTTGAATTAAAAGGATTAATAATAATAATCCTTAAAATTCAACCCAGGTAGGGTGCAAAATCGCACTACAGTTCGAGCGCACCGGTAAAGGTAACCGGAAAAGTTAACCACTGATTTTGAGCGGTCGTCTTTGGTTAACTTTGGTTGGATAACTTTTTAACCCTTTTTAACCCTCTAACCGTTCGTCGCGAAAATGACATAATATTTAACCCCTTAGTTTTGGTCACTTTTGGTTAACTTTCATGACTGGCGAAAATGCGCCTTTTATTTGACCAAACTGAAAATAAATTTAAAAAATGAATTAATATCGTCTCAAAAGCGTTTTTATACTTTGGCGTTTGGCCAGTAGCGTAGCTAATGGAGGAGGACCACCCCGGCGCCGGCGGCACTTGTTTAGGGGCGGCATTAATTAGGAAATAGGGTTAAAAAAGGTCATTCAAAAATTTGTAGGGGCGGCATTAAGGGTGACAAAAGAACTTTTTTTTGATATTTCATCAATTAGGAAATATGATTAATAAAAGGTCATTCAAACACATTTTCCGCCCCGGGCGGCAAAAGTTCTAGCTACGCCACTGTGTTGGGCACCTTTCCTTTTGGTTATATTTTTCTTGTTTTTAAATCGTTTCAGATTAGCTTCTTCGGTATCTAAAAAAACTGGTATGACTGTATAAAATTAAAGAGCCAACACGGACAATCAAATCAATAAGAAAAGAATAGAAATTTTCAGATTGAGAAACTTTCTGTAAAATTTGAAGTCGAAATCTGAAATCGCAGTAACTGAAAAAAGTACTATAAACTTTATAATATTATTGATTATTTATTACAGATTTATAATTATTGTCACTCCCGCAATCATTATTTCTTCATTAATCGCATAATCGCAAATCATTAGAATTAGCTTCTTCTGGTTCTAAAAGTATTAAAAAGTGCAAAAATGTGAGCCCTTTCACTAATTAGATAAACTTTTGTCACTATTAAAAATTTAGATATTCAACCATAAATATGTATAATCGGCTTTGAGAATTTAAAACTGTGTAACACCGTATACAAAAGATATCCGCACGCCAATGGTTCTACGTTATCGTAAACAAACCAACGCACCGAATCCAGATAGTAAACAGTTCGTTGTTAACGATGGCATTAAGAGCGGCAAATGAATTTTTTTTTAAATTTCATCAATTAGGAAATATGATTAATAAAAGGTTATTCAAGAATATTTTCCGCAACGGGCGGCAAAACTTCTAGCTACGCCACTGGCATAATGCCATATTAATTTAATATCAATCGACTTCTTGAATTCAATTTAAAAATCCAAGAGATGAAAACGAATATTGCGTATATCCATGAGTAACCGACACTCGTATAAGAGTGTAAAATAAAACATAAAAATAGTATATCGTCTATTTTTAGAATTAATAACATTGCAAGGTTGCCAAGTTACGCCCAAGTTACGGAGGAAGGAACGTTCAGTTTGTATAACGGAGGTGGGTACGCACAGCCCGTATAATATGTGAAAACGACACTAGCGCCAACGGTATATGCCCGAACTAAAAGACACTTGTGCGGATACTAGGAGTACGTTGTCACCTCCGGCAAAAATTTCGTTATTTGGCTCCTAACGCCCCCTACAACATGAATTCGTAAAAAACAAGGCAAAACGTTGTCACCTCCGAAAACGGAGGTGAAAGCGTTATATATGAGGTGACAACGAATGTTACGTATCCGTTTTGGAGGTGACAAGGTACCTTTTATCTATATAGTTGTACATATTATTATTGTAAATATATAGAATGCCTACTTAGTTAATCGTTAACCGATATGGCAGTTTTTTATTTTAGTTTAATTTTTTTTCCTTTTTCCTATTTTTTTTCA
Source organism: Rhagonycha lutea (assembly GCA_958510855.1). Lineage (NCBI taxonomy): Eukaryota > Metazoa > Arthropoda > Insecta > Coleoptera > Cantharidae > Rhagonycha > Rhagonycha lutea. The sequence goes on from OY294036.1 coordinate 35,315,641, forward strand.
GATTTCCTTAAAAGCTATGACCCCTGAGAAAAAGAGGCCCTATACAGATCAGCAGGGGTACAGATACTATTTTGATTTTATAATTATCATTTAGCTTTAGATTATTTAAAATAAAAGAAAAGCACTAAAAAGTAAAAAATTATTTCAATAATCGCATAACAGCAACAAAAAACCCTTGAAAGCATTAATAAAAGCGTGGGCGCTGTTTGTGGAAGACATGGATAGCCCAGCTTTTATTTATGCTTTCTTCATCTTCTTCTTCTTCTTTAACTTTATTTAGATCAATGATCTGCTTTACAAGCAACTATAATAATGTTACCACTGTGAGTGGTTATATTAGTTCTTATAGAACTATTAGTTCTGTTTTAATCTGTGATTAATAGTAAGGCTATTCAGGGTTACTTAACCAAAATGTGTCGATTTTTACAAAATTCATAAAAGTGCCAATATCTCGAAAACTAATGATATTTTAACAAGGGTATATTTCGATATTCTGGTCAGTCATGAGCTGGCCTATCATCCCTCCAAGGGATGACGTTCAGGTCTGGGACACCCTGTATACCGTATTGTTACCAAATATGCATATTACATAAGGTTGAGAGGAGGACATAACATATTTAGGCTGCGTTCCTTAAATAAGCTAGATTGTCGACTGGCCATAAGCAATATAAACCAATGTAACAAATGAATTTCTAAAGTTATTTACTTTGAGAAGAAACAATTATAAAAATAACTCGAAATAACTCATTTATTAAAAAATATTTAATTAGACAAAGCTTGAAAATGTTAACGAACAAATATAGTACATTTTAACTGTCCAGTACAATATGTTTCCAACGTTAAATTTTCATTTTATTATTTTTCCGATGTAACTATCTGCTATATCCTGCAATATGAATCGCAGGAAACTTTCTAGATGAAAACGAAACAAATTTAGGAACATTACAGCACTGCACTGACCGACAACTATTACACAAGTTGCCGTAATATCTGAATGGCTTTGTAAAGTTTCTTTTCTTTCGAGTTTCTTTATTACTTTTGAGAGACAAGCGGTTTCTACTAAAAAGACCCTCCCAATGCACAAGACTTATGATGTAATATATTTGAAGATTATACTTTATTCGAGTAAAAATATATTAATAATAAATTAAGTGCACACTTATAATTTTAAATTAATATAATCATTAAGTGGATTTTTAATTGAAATTTCTAATCGAAAGCAAGATGACGTTAAACTTTAAACAAAATCTATTGTACTTACTTCAAAAATTTTATTTTAATAATAGGTAATGTAATAAAATTAAATTAACCTTTAAAACGAATACTTTTTATTTCAAACATCTCAAGAGACTGATCGACTTAGTGAAAAGTTACTGTAAATGTTCTCTCGAGCTTAAAAGATTTTATTATTAAATTTCAAGTAATTCAGTTTAGCCGTTTGGGGTAAAATTAGTTACCTAAAATTTTACTTTCATTTTTATAAAATTGACTTTTTATATTCAAAACTTTTTAAAATGATTATAATTTCGTCCAAATTTTCAATTTTTAACTGCTAAAACTTATTAAATTTAAACCTCACTTATTAAATCACTTCTGAGTCTTAAAATTGAAATATCGTCAAACAGATTATACTTTTATGTTAAAAGGTTTTATTAAAACAAGCCTCGTTTGTACGGTAATACATCACAGCAAAAAAAGTGCATTATGGTCTTTGAGGTTTAAAAATATTATTACAATATTTTACAAAAATATTTAACCCTTAGGATACTGTTAATTAAAAGTTATCGAAGTTTTCTACCCCGTGTAGATAATAAAGTACTTTAATAACTGCACAGGGTGTACTATAAAGATATGTGTAAATTGTTAAATAGCTTTTTTTTCTAAAAGCAGATGTATGTAAAAATTAGAACACCCATGCAATAAATAAAATTTAAAATGATAGCTCAAAAGATTGATCAGATTTATAATTTATTTATTATTTTACAATACTAATAGAATAGAAAATACTAGTATAATAATTCCCAAATGCTTTTATTAACTGAAATTTTCCAAATTCGTCATCTTAGACTGTTCGCCAACATACCCCATATTCCCTACTGACTATCCACGTAAACAAATTGCTTTTCAAAATGTATTATGTAACAAATAGTATAATAATGAAGCACAATACCTGTTATTCAGAAAGTTTGCAATTTATTTTAATTATCTAAGTTTTAAATTTAAAGTCTCTTTTACAATCCGGTGTATTAAATATGCCGATTTAGGATGTACCTTTGAACATGCATCACAGGTATATAAATTTGAACAGATTTAAAATAATTATACGGCAGATATGTTTCCATAAATTGGATTATACGCAATCCTGAATGCCAGTTTGTTCGTACAGAGTATCAGTGCAGTTTACAACAAACGCTTTACACATCGTTAAATTGATTTTCGAATATAATTCCATTTAATACCAATGTCTAGAATAATTTATTTGTTCTAGTTTTATGCGGGAGTAATTTCAAACTTGGCATCAGTATGCAGTAGTATTCATAAAATCGTAAGCTAAAATTAAATAAGTATTAATAATTCAAATATTACTACAACAACAACCGTGGCCTTCTAGTTTGTGATTGATATGATTGTTCGGTTTTCGGCCTCACAGAATGGATTATTATTATGATAATCTTAGTTAAAAATGATATATTAAATATTTTCATCAATTTAATTTAATTCTAACAAAGATTGAGGAAACGGTCGTAAAGAATCTACAGGTAGATATTAATTTTTACAAATCATTATAACAAAGACAACCTCAGCTAGCCGCCGTCTTCAAGATTAGTTACATAATGGAGTGTAGTTTACAAAAATTATAATTGAGAATATACATGTATGGAGCATTTCATTTTTGTATTTTATAGCACATTTTCAGGCCAAATACCCCAATGTGGGCTGGTTGAATTTCCCAGTCCGCTACTGTACGTACAACTTAATTAATAATGATTATTAATAGTAAATAATATTTGTCTGAGGGTATACGAAGCTTAAAATTTAATGTGCTAGTTGTAATATAGCACTAAATTAATGCCATTATAACCACAACATAATTTTGTCGTCCCTGATAATTTACATGTATGGTTAATTTATTTTTCTTGATAGTAACACAGCTTGTATAGAACTAATTAGAACGATGCTGCAATGTCACTATACAAATTATAGTAAGTCGTTTTCACCGAAACCATATCAAAGTAACAAAGTGTAAGCAATGATTAATATTATTACTAACAGAATTCTACAGTAAATAAATGATCGGAACATTTTACGTAAAAACATTAAAATAAAATATTTCATTAATATAAGAAAGTCATGTTAATTAATACATTACAACAAAATTTCCAAAAAAGCATAGTACACAAATACATCTTTTATTATTTTAATTTAAAAAAGTATGATCGGGTTGCATTAAATAGTATTTTTCCAAAGCCATCTCGAGTCGGAAAATATGACTTTTGTTCCGTGAATTTGATAAACGATACGCCACGTGATGATAGGTACTTGTATTAATTTTGTGCAAAATTATTTAGTAGATACCAAATCGTAACTAAAAATGGAAAACGTCTGATAGACACTAACACGCATCTTCTATTGGTAGTTAGTAGTTACCATTTGGTTAACAAGGGGAAGGCCTACTTTGGTCGTCACAGATCTGCACCACTATCTTTATATCTTTACAACCCAATTAGAACGTCACATTTTTATAGTCACAAATTTTACAGGCAAACGGTTTCTCACCAGTATGAGTTTTTAAATCTTCTTTTTTTATTTATCGTGTAACCATTATTACATGTATTTGTAAACTTTGTGCTGTTACAAAAAGGATTGCAAGCTGTTACATCACAAAGCAAAGATATAATGCTCAAATTAATAAATAAAATAATGGGTAAATCTAAGGTTATGTCGAGCAGTTGTCGACTGAATTTTTAGGAAGGAAATAATAACGAAATCCATTTGAACTACCAATGCTTTAATTTTACATTGCTCCTTAAAAATTATTTTCACAAAATTTTCTGAATTCCGGGTCGTTAAACTTTCATCAAGTGACGTTCTAATTGGGTTGTAAAGATATAAAGATAGTGGTGCAGATCTGTGACGACCAAAGTTGCCCTTCCCCTTGTAAGACGTTGTACAAAATTAACACAAGTATCACAAGCTTGGATGCTCATCAAATGAAACGAATTACTCCTTGGTGGCGTAAAAAATATTAATAAACAATAATTTTATGATATTGAACGTGTTAAAAAAAATCATCAAAAAACCATACAAAATATTGTAAAAAATTTATGATGATGATTCAGCAAGCCCAATCGTATTAAGCTGATTGGTGAAAAGTGGAAATTAGTAGAAGACAAGAAATGAGATTCGAAGCCTCAAATGTCTTCCACACCCGAACATATCCAAAAAAAATGCATCACTACATTGCTGATGGTCGAAAAAGTACAATCGGGTTGATCTCAAAGGCCATTGGTTTTTCCAGTAGCAGTATATTTGGAAAAATTTCCACAAAAGAAGCTAGCCTTTACTGCACGACGACGCCCCTAGTCCTAATTGAATTCTTGGGCATAAGTTTTTGTCACGCAAATAAGTCATTGTACTTTACCATCCACAGTATCCAGTATTCATTCAGTATTCATTCAGTATAACTTCTTTGTGGTTGGAAAACTCAAGATGCCACTTAAAAGTTGCTATTTCATTGATGTGGATTGTGGATATCATACAGAGGTCGTGACGCATACTCTGCAGGATGCATTAGTCGATAGCTAATACTAGTCATTTCAATCGCTTTGAAACTGCTTCCATAGCTGAATGGAGTGATGAAGGAACTGTTTTCAATAAACCAAAGGAATATTTATATGATTTGATACATTTGTTTATTATAGATATTCCGATGCAAACAAAATTAATTTCTTTATTAAATTCATATTAAAGGATTACACAACTCCAGAGCCTGTAGAAATGCATGATTTTACTTATTATATGTGTTACATTTTCGAATGAAAACAATAAATTTGTCGATAAAAATAAAACAGCAAATATATTGAGATGTGGCAAAGTCAATCAAATGATCGATGATGATTTTGGTTAAATTTTGGTTTAAAGTAAAGTTTGTCGATTTCTGTGACATAAATTTTGGGAGCAATTTTGAGAGACGAATGCGATAGTTTTGTCACTACTAACACACAAAACAAAACAAATTTGATTTTTCATAAGATTGTGGTGTACTTGGTGCATATTTGTGGGGTTCTCGCCCATATAAAGTGAATCTTTACCTGAAAGGTGAAAATAGTGTTATTCAAATGAATGGCGGTAAAAAACAGGATACTTACAAATTGTTGCAAATATTTGTTTATTAGTGTGGTAGGTTGAAATGGACAGCAAGAGGGCTTGAGCCGTTCGACGAACAAGGAGTCTTTGGCCGACTGGGCCGACTGTCTTTGAGTGCGTTTCGTAAATTGCGAAAGTTTTCGCAATTTTTCTCAAAAAGACCATTTTGAGAGCTTTTGTAGCCACAAAAGCAATTATACCGGCTATAGGAAGTAAACGTGAGTGTTTTTACTTCGTAATTTTGGTAAAATAGTGATTTTACATGCAAATTTGTGGTCACGAACGAAATTCGACCTTATTGAAAATTTTTTGATTTCTGGTATCATCGTGCCTGAAATATCGACAAGAGCATTAAATTCATGATTTGTGAGATCCACAAATCAACTTTACATTACGATTGGAGTCGGATGATTGATATTTTCGACGATTATAAATCTCACATTGGGAAATTTTGAGGTTATTTTGGATACCAGGTGTAATCGTTTCCGTTTGGTAAAGAAACTGGAAATCTCTATTTAAACTGGCACTCGTGGGTTTAAACACTGCACTGGAAAATTTTCACACGTTATTTCACTTGTTCTTGGATGAAAAGCAGATTTTGGATAATCACATCAGGAGTTCGCGCTACCGAAATTTCAACTCTGGAAGCCATCTTGACATATGGTTGCTGATCACCGACGTACGTTTCGTTCGAGTATAGGATGCTTCATAATTTACGCCAACCACCGAAATTTTGTAACGAGTAAGAAACTGAACATTATTTTAAAAAACACCATCATTGTAAAATTTTATATTATTCTAATGGTGGGTTTATAGAACGAGATAAGCGATAAGAGATAGTGGATAAGAAAGTTGAACCATAGGAATACTGCACTACCGTTTATACAACGCGATAAGAGCTAAGCGCTAACGGATAAAAGTTGAACTTTCTTCAACTTCTTGTCGCTTATCGCGTTCGTTTGAGAATTAGTTCATTTGAATTAATTTTAACCCGCCTATTTGCTTCATTTCAAATTTATATTTTATGAACTCGAAATATTTTATATTTATTTCAAATAAATCACATTTTAAAATGGCAAAAGTCATTGTTAATCAAATGACCAGGTTTTAAGGGACTTCTATTTACGGATTTTTGTAATTTAGTCTCTAATAAACTGCATTATTATTTTTTGTACAAAAAATTGTGCATTATCATTTTCACGAATATTTTACTAGGTAAAATAACATATAGAACGACACAACCAAATCTGGACTATGCATAATTTTAATTATGCAATTTGAAAAATAGATAGGAAATGTCAAAACAAACTATAAACTCAAGATGTCAAGTACCAAAATAATTTATACTGCTCATGCGTAACATGTGCATTTCTTAACTTCTTATCTCGTTGTATAAACCCACCATTACACAAATCACATTTAAGCAGTATTACATAAAGGTATAGCTTATATTTTAAACCTAAATAATATTCTTTATTTAATGCTGTTAACATTGTTACACAATATTAAATATCGCTCGACATTTGTGTCGAACACGTCTAAAATTGCTCCAAAACTGATTTTGATTCAAGTTAATAAATTGCCTCCTGATTTATCTGATCTTTTGATTGACTTTTTTTTGAATCCGCAAACTGCAGATCAGTAGTTTCCATAAGTGTGAAGCGACTTAAGGCTATTCGGGGCTTATTTTGTTCGAGTGATTTACATTGGGCGAGGTTCTGCTACCGGTTAATCTAGGAAGCCGAATTGAGCTTTAGATCACGACAATATTATTAAATTAAATATTTTAAATTGGTATAATATAAAGTAATTATATTTATGAAAAACAAAGTAAAACAATAAACGTTGTTAATTTTAATTGAAAAATTGTGTTTGGAGTTTTTCTCAACTTTACAAAATATAATAAGAATAAGAAAATTATTCATTATTTTTATCTAATTGATATACTAAGGTCGTCGGTTCAATATTATTGAAATATTAGTGAAACATTATTCGTGACATTGAAACAATAAATTAGTTTGTTTTAATTTAATAAACCTCAATTGGAAGGGCAAGGAAAAGACAGCAAGATTAGAGAAAATTATTTATTTTCTGCTTAGAATTTGTTTCATTAAAGTAATTAGAGGAACAATCTCCTAAAAAATGTCCAAAACTTACCAACCTAACTGAAAGTTTTATATTGATTTGAACATAGTTTGGGCTACATTTAATTTAGAACTCAATGCACAAATATACGTAAGCTGTTCGCTAAAATGCTGGTGAGCCTAACTAAGTACGCCGTGATATTTTTACATAAATTTCAGTGTGATATTTAAATTTCATCTTTTGTGAACACTGTTAATAACTATTATTACTAATTAATAATAATTCGTTACTTACAACTACTTTACAATATACCTATCGATTTTTTAAGGTAATTAGTTTAGGTTGATGTCTTGCTGAAAATGTATAACTTGTTTGTAGAGGCAAATTTCCCAATATGGAAATTTTTTAAACCATCAATTTCATTAGAACTCACGGTTATGTTTTAGGTTCGTGTAACCGAGGGATATGGGTGGACGATCTAAACTTGCAAAATGCTTTTTGGAGGTGCGAATGTGTTTGTACTATATCTGTTACGAACAGACTGATGCCCTAGTCATAGTTACATATTATTTTGAATAGTCAAACATCTGATGCTGATTGGTTCTCATCATTGTGTTCAATTAATTGTGTTACTATTATGCTGTTTTGAACATTAACGAAAGATTACTATTTTCTGATTTAGGGAAACAACGGACTTGAAAAAGTACGTCAGCCAAGTATACGAAAACAGCTTCTGGCTAGTATAGGTGTGAGATATATTTTTCTTCTTCTCAGCCGTCTTTATTTGCCCACTGCTGTACATAGGCCTCCTCTAACTTCTTCCAAGCCCCCTATCTTTAGCAATTTGATGCCGTGAGCCACCAGTCTATTGTTTTATGTCGTCAAGCCATCTCTTTTGTGGTCTGCCTACGCTTCTCTTTGTTAGTCTTGGGCGCCACTGGGAAATGCGAATCGGCCACTTTTAAAATGATTTTCTTGCGACATGCCCCATCCACCTCCACTTCAGGCTTGTTATTCTTCTTACTATATCTATCACTTTTGTTCTTTTTCTTATTTCCGTGTTTCTGATTCTATCTCTTAGGCTAATTCTAGGTGTGAGATATTCTTGTTCAATATGACATTTGAACATCATATCCCTTGTAAATAGTTTTGACTAGAGAGGGTATATAGTAAGAGTGCGGCCAACGTGTAGTTCGCCGCCATGTTTTTCTCAGTTTCTATGGTTAACAGTACGTGGATATCTACCATTACCATAGAACTAAGTTCATGCCATAGAATAATTGATACTCACTTGATTTTATTATACACAAAAATTGAATTTTACAACGTCAAATTAAAAATTTTCAGTAGTAGTAAGTTAATAAATTTTAGAATTTCATAAAAGCATGATTATGGAAAATATTTTCATCAAAAAACCCTTTTTGTCATTATTATTACACCCAATTACACAACAATCAGGCATTTTCACAAAAAAATGTATTCTAACCGTGTAATTTGTAACGTACAATTGTCATTTTGACGTCTATCTTAACGACTTTTGAAAATATTTTAAAATTCGCGCCCTTAATGAGAAAAACATGGCGCGACCAATAAAAAAGATGACCAACGTTGTCCGCACTCTTACTATATACCCTCTCTAGTTTTGACGATTTCAGTGCAATAAATTATTTTAGAGACATATTTCCAAATCTTGTCAGTTTCAAAGAGTTGGCTTCCACAGGTATTTTCATCTACTTTGGTTTTGGTACCAGGGTACAAATTTTTTTAGAAGAAATAGAACAAGGGGTGGTGGCGTTTGTTATATATCCGTAACACCATCAAAAGCCAAATTGTTACAATGGACGACGTAGGTTATGAATCAATCAGAGAACTATGAATATCAATGGTCTTTCAGGAGATATCGTTTGCTGTTGGTACAATTTATTGAGCACCTCAAATCCCTATGAATTCTGTGGATGAATTCGAAATCGTGCTATCCAAATTTTATGTAGAAATTGACAATATTTTTATTAAACCAGCTGCAAACTATGATCAAAGAAAAATCTGACCACAGCTAAAACGAAGAGGGGGAACGGACAACTCGACACCGGACAACTTGGCACTGGCGACTCGGCACTGGGAAAAGTCGGATCCCAGACAACTTGGTACTAAAAGATCGGATTTTTTAAGACCATTTCCGTCGCATTTTTTAAAATCGCTCTCTTAACCTCTTAAATCGTATACAAACTTTCGAGTTTCACTAACGCTTAGGTTAGTGATAGGAAATGATTTTTTTTTTTTAATGAAAACAATAATTTATTGTTTTCCAACTGGTGCCGAGTTATCCCAGTGCCGAGTTGTCCTGTACCGTCTACGAACTTTTAGCTGTAAGGTAAGATCTTTCATCTCGTTATTTTGTAGACTTTAATCATGAACTAAATAATTGTACTGCGTTAAAATAGGAAATACATTACATTCACGTTTTCTTTCATTTCTTTTTTGTTTGTTTACATGATAAGATTTTTAATAAACTCAACTAATGCAATAAATTAAGAATTCTGTTTTATTTGGCGTTAAGAGAGATCCCCACATCTCCGTCGCTCATTTACCTCTGGAAATTGGGTCGACCGCCGATTAGAACTATAACCCTTTTTCTAATCAAATCAACATCCATGTGAGCCTGGTGGCAGCTGAGTAAATGTTTATTTAATTTGTCTACAAACGTCAAAGAAATTAATTATCAAATATTTAAATAAAAAGGTAAGAAACGACCGGTCGGTGTTATGTAAGATACTACATTCAAAAATTACAGCAATTTTTTCTTCAAAAACTTCAGTTTTTAAATATTTATCCCGAAGGGTTTTAATTCAAGTATTGTTTACTTTTATCATAGTACAATTAGAAAATTATTAATAAAAGTGATTCAATATTTTAATTCATCGGAAACGATAACTTGAAGTGTAATTTTACATCAATCACAAGTAAATATTGGAATATTATAATATTATACGTAGTATTAGTTGGTAATTGAAAAACTTGAAATAATTTTTAAATTATTAGATAGTTAGATACTCAATATCCGGCAAAACAAATTTTAGATATGTGTTTTTAAAAAAGTAAAATTCGATGATCCGCACCTAAGAGAATCGGAATTTCCATGGTTCTTCGGAATTGAACTTCCTTTTAATAAATTTGAATGTCTAAAAATTAACTGATGTTAAGATTAACAAATAAACCTTTCCGAAAGTATTACATTACATTTCAAAGCTATCAGGCCAATGAGCAGCTTCGAATTCGCATTACAATTTTTAGTGCACTTACTACATAAAAGTAATAAATATTATGTATATTATACAGTGGCGGATTAAGGCCTAGGCTACCTAGGCAACTGCCTAGGGCCCGTAATTTTTGGGGCCCGAAATTAGGTTTTTAATTTATTTTTGAGTTGGCAATCAACCCACTTAGTTGATTTCTTAAGAAATATTAAGAACTGCCCCTTTATTTTTCTATGCTTAAAACTGATTTTTGAAGTAATAGTGTGGTAATTTTTGAAAATAAATAAATATTAATAAATTTTAATTACTGAATATGCCTATATGCCCCTGAAATCCCACAAATTGGCACGAAAACATCTTTTTATAATTTCTAACTTCAAATCTAAGCTCGTTGACCTTGAAAATCTAAAAAATTTTGCCTGCGGCGCAATTTTACGTTATTTTTACCCCTCCCCTTAACAAAATGTTTGAAAATATTTTTTTAGCCTCCCAAACTTTTGACCCTAGTTGCGCCTATGTATGCGTCATGACTGAAAAATAGGCCCGGAATTACAATGTTGCCTAGGGCCCGCTTTAGCCTTAATCCGCCACTGATATTATAGTATAGTTTTAAAACCGCTTTGAAAAGTCATATTCTTGAAGAAACATGATACATGACTTATAAGCTACAACCCAATAAACAATGCTATCTTAGCACATCCATTCTTGTTTGATGGGTGACCCACCTTACATACGAACATATAAGATTACTGTAAATTATTGACTGAAGATTGAAAGATTTTCGCTATTCTTCTTCTAGCTAACTTTTTCCGTTATTAATCCATTCATTTTTAAGCATTCAAATAAAAAAATTACATTTATGTCTTGTAAAAAAGAAACATCTTTTGGTTAAATATTAAAGTATAACCTACGTAGGATTTTCCATTCCTGTCGGAATATTGCCACTTCTATTGAAAGTCTTTACAATCCATTTCTCGAGGTGGATTAATCCTCATTTTCTACTCGTTTTACTACAACTTTTCACCACAGCGTGTGGTTGTGCACCAGAAGGTCGGACTAAGAAATTCTGGGAAGTCCGCGACTTGAACTCAGAATTTCCGCTCCGTAACTCAACCAGCGATCAGATCACTCCGATCACTCCACACCGTGGTCTAAATATTGAAGTATAAAGTAAAAATAACGAACGATTACGTAACGAATCGTTTATGTAACCGAACTTTATTTTAAATTCTACAGTGATTCCGCCACTGTTTGGAGGTTGATGATTCTTTTAAAATAATTAATAGTTGTGTTAAGTTTCTTTTCTATTAATATGCTTCATTTTTATTTAATATGGTTTTTTTATTTATTTTTTTACTAAATAAAGTTAAAATAAATTTTATTGAGACAGTTTGTATAAAAGATTTTAATAATAATATTTCTGAGCATGACTATAATTAAGTTAAGTTGTAAGAAGTTAGTTGACCTTTCATTATAATTGTAGATGAAATCGTTGAGAAGCGGTCATAAATGAAACAAATATATTGTCCGACGTTTCGGGTTCTTTAATTACCCATTTTCAAGGCTAAATACAACAAATTAAATTAAATTAACATAATTGTATTATGTTGTATTATGTTGTATTTAGCCTTGAAAATGGGTAATTAAAGAACCCGAAACGTCGGACAATATATTTGTTTCATTTATGACCGCTTCTCAACGATTTCATCTACAATTATAATTAAGTTAATTAATTAAATTTAATGTTAATTAGTTAATAGACACATGGCTTCCACCTTGATACCCAATTTCACCAATTATCTACATCTTTATATAGATACTCTGATTCAAATTCAATTTGATTTTAATTTAAAAAATTAAGATTGAAGGATTCCCGACTTCAAGAATCCCGGTTCTAAATCCCAAGATTACTGGAAGTAGTTTTACCTGCTGGGATCCCGTTTGAGAAATCACATCAAGAAACAAAATTTTGTTACAATATAATGCAGTTTAGGGGTCCAGGCCCCCCTCTGCACCCCAGTATTTACGCCACTGATCGCCTGGTTCAATTACTAGCAGTCTCATTTAAATTTGCTGCATATAGAATTATCAGAAATAATTTTGACTCATGACGGTCATGAGTTTCACGAAAATTTCTTTATATTTATATAATATAACTAACTAAAGGATCCAAAAGTTGATCTGTCGACTATGAGGAAAGCATATAACAAGTAACAACTGACCCAATAACATTTTTTAAGGATCACGACGCTTCTGTTAAGAAGCAGAACGACTGGTATGATTCGTGGGTATGATGATGATATTTATATACAAGAATTGCTCGTTTAATAGCATAAGTAGATTTACTTTAGTGTTTAGTATAGGATAAGATAATATCATTAAAGCTAACGCAAGCAATCATGGCCGGGTGGAGCCACAATCTTGCACAGTAAATGACACGTGACACTCGATTCCACCAATTGACAACAACATAAAGTTCGATTTGAAACATTCTGTATACTTAAATTTAAATGTAAAAATTGTGAACAAACCTTTAAGAAATCTAACCTAGTTGTTATACATAAATCAATATAACCTACAAATTTATTGATATTTCAACTTCTTGTGTTAATAAACAATCAAAATGAGTGACATTTCAATAACTATTGGTTTCGGGTGCGTCAATAATGTTTATCTAATTTAATTTTATCCTAATTTATAAAATTTTTAGTGGAGGTGCAGAATTACTTTTTGATAACAGAAAAAGCCATTCCGTATATTTGGCGAGAAAGGATAGTGAATGTATGTAATTATAAACTTTTATTACTTGTAATAATATTGATTTTAATACTCTACCTATATTTCAGGGCTTCTTAAAGACTTATTGATTTGGATCAAGGACAATTTATTGAGGGAGAGACCTGAATTATTTCTTCAAGATGAGTCTGTGTATGTATTAAGATAATTTCTAACACATTAGTATATTAACTTAATTATTGTACTACTCACATTCTTATTGCCTTTTACCTCATTTGCCACCAAGATGAAGCGATAATGAGAACAGTATGATTGTCTGTAAGGAAAATGTGTAATGACCGCATGCATTTGCGTGGTTCTCCATCTTGATGGTATACAGGAGTTAACAACATTTTATCATTGTACTGAATGACAAAACATATTTTCTAATAATCTCACAAATTTTTAAAATTATAATTAATATTTTATTATAATTGCAGGCGGCCTGGTATTCTTGTATTAGTCAACGATGTAGATTGGGAACTTGTGGTATGTATTATTCATTCTTCATAATATCATCATTCAATAATTATATATCATTCCCTGGATGCATAAATTTGTATCTGCTCCGATCTACTCAATAAAATAATAATTATAATATCAAAGGATTGAGGCAAAAAGGGCAGCTGCCCTTGGCCTCACAATTTTCCACTTAACAAATTTCAAACAAACATATTTTTGCAAACGCCGTCTTGTAATTTTATGATTATTTGTAACTTCTTTTCTTTTTTTAGGATACAGTTAATTATGTAATTCAACCTAATGACACCATTTATTTTATATCTACACTTCATGGAGGATAACAGAATGTAACAACTTGTTTTTATAATTGTTAACTTTTTATATTATTTTTAAATAAAATATTTTTGAAAATATTACTTGGTTTAATTTTTTATGATGATCAGTTTCTACACACGTAGAAAGGAAAAATTTATAAAATGTGAAATCGTAACTAGAAAATTGAGAAAAATAAAATTTCTTTTATGTTACTGTTCTTTACTTATAGTTAAAATTCTAATATTTTAGCGCTTGGTTAAGTTTTTGTTAAATTTATACCTTCCTATGTAAGATAGTGTATTAAAATAAGTAGTCCCTTATGCAAGCGAGCTTGGACCATTAAATAATTCCTTTTGATTAAACTCTTCATTTTAGGTACTTATGAAAATTAATATATCAATCATCTTAAATTGTAATTTACAAACGGAAATGACGTTCAATTTCCAAAAAAGGTTGCTGACCTTACACCAAAAATAAATTATTTATGATCTTCTTTCAGTCTAGCTTTATGTTTACTTAACGAAAGCATAATGTAAGTGAAATTTTGTTCATAGAATATTTCAAGCATAAAATTCTATTGAATTAGTAATATTAAATTATATTAATTGGTATATTTTAAACAATTTTACGAGTTAAATTAATTAAATTATTAATATATTTTTATTAGGCTTTCAGGCACTTGTATGCCTTATTGTTTAAAATATACCAATTAATTTATTATCACGAGTTATCAACTAAATAATAAATTATAGAATGTAGCATAAATATAATTTATTACTGTGGCTAATACTCTTAATACAGCAACAAAGCTAAATTAATTTATTTCGTCATTTTAAATAAAAAATGGGAATTCATTAACAAGTAGTATTTTGCAGTACGCCACTGGAAACGCAAGTTTGCGCAGTGAAAAAATTGCACCGGTTGTGTTTATTGGTTAGGTTCTACTGATTTATTGACAAACAGAATGTAATAATTTATTTACCTTTTTTATTTGTTTCCAGAAATTTAAACTATTCGAATATTATATAATCTATCTATCAGTACCAATTTAATGTTTAATTTATAAAAATATGTCCTTCATTTGCAAGAAGTTATAGCATGTTAAAATTTCACTATAATTCTTTCTTGTTTTTAGTGATTACGTGGTTTCAATCGATTGGATAGGTTGTTAATTAATTTTAAAATATTTTTCTATACAACTCACTACTTTCATTAACAAAAATTGCAATGTGAGTATTAACCTGCATGATAGGATAATAGAAAGTATGTCACAACCATGAGGGTTCGGAACTTGAATTTGTATGCTTGCTTTACTTTACAGCAATAACTTTTTAGAAACCTCTGCTTGTGTATGTACTACAACCAAGTTTTCTATTGAAAAATGATATTTCATCAAAAATTTAATGAGAAATTTGTTTTTAGATGACCATTAAAAAAAGAACAAAAGCATCAACTTCTAATGAAACCCAAAAATTGTTGCCTGAAGATGATAACGATTCCAAAAAAGAAGAAAGTAATGAAAAATTAAGGTAGATAAATAATTAATTTACTATTGCCTATCATGCCATAAACTCAAGTCTAGGGAACCAACCTTAAACTGTAGTATTCAAATTCATAATTAAATCTTAATATTTTGCGATATTTACTTTTAAACATTTGTAGACTTTTTTATCTAAAATTAGTTGCTGATTTAAAATTCCCATTTTAAATTAAAACTTTTATTTAATAAATAATTTGTGTGGGTACTTCAAATTTGAAAACTTTCGGAATTTTTAATACCTTTTTTTGCTACAATGACTGGCCTATTTTACCATTAGGGTTACACTGGTTACACTAAATACTTAGACAGGGCCGTCTCAAGAGTATTTGGCGCCTGTGTGCAAAGCACGGTGTAGAAACTTCATAGGAAAATATTAGACCCTGATTTTAATGATATTTTAGTTGGCGGATTTTCTTAAGATGGCGCTGTTTCAATAGTTATTTAGAAAAGTAAACAATAACATAACATATATCATAGAATATCCTATAAGTTGGAATTGTAAGACGATTAATAAATTATAATAGTGAAAAATAGTTAAATTGAATGGAAATATAGTGGAATAATTTAGTTTAGTCTGATTTAGTTGACCCATGACACCCAGGGGGCGCAACGAAAAGACAGTATAAGACTGTCTACATTTTTAACATGGAAGTTTCCCTTCTATTGTAATCTTTTATTCTATGGTGCAAACCTATATTTGCCGCCCCCATGCGCCGCAGGCGGTAATTTCAAATTTTCAAGGTCATTGACGTTTAGAAGAGTTTAAAAATTTGGTGCCTTGTTTTAGCTACATCTTGAACTGTAGCGCTACGCAGAGTCGAGCCTTTCGAAATTCGTTTTAAAAAGTAAAAAAAATAATTTTGTGTGTGTAAGACACGAAATGGGATCCATTTGTTCCAAAATGATGAACAACCATCTAATGCCATCAGTTTTATTAAAGACAATTAAAGATAAAAAATCTTAAGGTTGGTTTTTATGAACGGCGTCTACATCTGGCCGGCGCCCCAAATGTTTCTGCGCCCGTGTGCTACGCACACTTTGCACCCTTGGATGAGACGGCCCTGTACTTAGATACTTAATAGGTTTGTTCGTTTGTATGAACTAACTTGAACTGGGTTATCTTTCGAGACAAAATACTCCCACCACAAAAGTTAGATAGTGTTCTAACTTGCACTGCTAACTCCTCCTATGGAGATCGAGCAAGAAGTTCATGTTCGGTTATGAACTGAGCAACCAAACGAACACAGTACATTGCACTAACTTGAACCGAGCAAGTTAGTTCATACAAACGAACAAACCTAATAATATATGGAAACTTTTGGGCTGCAATAAAATAAACAGCCATTGTCCATCGAAATTACACGTTACTGTAATGAATAATAATGGAAAGGTTTTTGTTAGTTCATCCAAGCTCATGCCAGGCACAAAATGGATTTATGTAAAATTTCGTTAAGGTCGAGAGAGAAGCTCTGGCATCAAAAATTAAGTTAAATAATTCCTTTTGATGGAGTTCTAAATGATATTAGAGATAATGTAGATGAAAACTTCATTTATTAACGCGTAAAGAGCTTTTCAATATCGAAAAACTTGACCACCTTGATAATTCTGCAAGACATTCAAATGACTGTGGTGAGGCATGGATAAACCCTTATGCCCCGGCCATAGCAGCTCAATCAGCTATTTCTTATGCCGCCACAATCTCGCGACCTTGTCAAATTTATTTTATTATTATTTTATTTTATTTAAATTACTTTTAAAACACTTGATACGTTTAATCAATAAATATCCAACGTTTTTAAAAATTCTTCCTTCTAAAAATTACTAAACAAAATAATTCACACTTTTCTTTTTCATTAAATTTATTTTTCTCTATCTCGCAATCAAAACTTTGCAAAAAATTTTCATCTTAAAAATTTTACGAACCTCGCAACAGCGAAGGTCGTTTGCGAGCTCCCCATATTTGTTTCAATTTTTTTTTTTTTTTTAAGTTTTTAATTGTTCAACCCCCTACCTCTCTATTAAACCAGAGGCGTCGCATAAATTTCAGATTTACAAAATTAACAATTTCAAAGAAACTATTTACTTATACAAAAACTTCTTCATCCCAAAGAAAATATGACAATACCTACAAAAAATATAAATTTATTTGAACTAGGATTATCCATAATATGTCAAAATCGGGTCAGTATTAATTGAAATATCGTTAACCCAATCATGCGCGTCAAAATCTTTTTCTTGTAGTGGGGTAAAAGGATTAAATGGTATGATATAGGATATCGTCTCCTCAACACAAAACTAGCAAATCTGCAATTTTGTAATTGTTCAGGAGAGTTAAAACAAACTTTGACTATATGTAAAATTAATTTGGTTATAAATTATTGAATTTATAGTTGGGAAAAGGTCTGGTCAGTAAAACAATTTTATTTAATTGCCGACGTTTCGGGCCCCTTTATTGGCCCATTTTAAGGCTAAAATTTCTTTGGAGACCACTGTAAGTTTTGACCCCCTTTAAAAGTCAAAATCAAAATCAGTATAATTTTTATGTATAGTAATTTAATTTTAATTGACAGTAAACCAGCAGAAACTGCAAAATATTTTTCAAAACATCGAGTATGGAGTCGTTTTGTAATGATTGTATGTGTAATGGCTTACGTTTGGTATACATCAAAAAATGGAAAAGAAACCAGTCTGGCAAAACAAAAAGATGTATTACAAAATCGTGGCCAGAGTTTTCCATGTGATCCTGATTACTTATCAGAAATTGAAGAATTTCCCGGTTGTAAACCAAAAAAATGTGGGAGATTCGTTTCGGATAAGTTAGTCACCTCAACCGAAGCTAATATTTTATTAAGTATTGCTAAGAAAGGTAGACTTAATTGTCCAAACGAAAATTTGAAAACTAATTAATTAATTTTAGGTTTTTCATTAGGTGGTTCAGATGGAGGTGCTTCTATTTTAGATTTGCATTCTGGTGCTCTTTCATACGGCGAGAAATTTATAAATATATATTCTCTGGAGGATGTCAGAAAAATTTTTAATTCTGCCGATTTAATGGTTTATAAAGTGGTTAAAGAAAAAATTCAACATGCAATAGCAGAAGCATTCCAAATCGATTCTAAAAGTTTACATTTAACACATCCTACATTCTTTTCACGATTAACAAATTTAGAACCAAAAACTGATCATGATGAATATTGGCATATCCATGTGGATAAGGTAATTTTTTCATTATTGTTTCTCATTTTACTTGACGTAATTTGTGGTAGGTAACATACGAATCATTCCACTACACGTCGTTACTGTATTTATCCGATTTTGGTGCTGAGTTCAGCGGGGGTCGTTTAATTTGGTTAGACAGTTCTGAAGGTAAAAATACTAATAATGTAACAATGGAACCACGTAAGGGCCGTGTTGCAATGTTTACTTCTGGTGCGGAAAATCCACACTTTGTAGAGAGAGTTACAAAAGGAACAAGATATGCAATTACTGTATCATTCACCTGTGATGTAACAAAGTCAATTAAAGATCCAGGTTTTCCTACAAGTTAAATAATAAATTTTGATTACAAACAAAAATTGTTCATTCCACTACTTTAATTGCTGAAATAAGTAAATTGTTTTGTTATGTTTATTGTTGATATTGTACGTTTTATGGTGAAGTAACTGCACATTAGTTTAGGTTTACAATTAGTGTGTTTTAGGTGTTATGTGATACATTTATTTCATAGATATTCTGAGGAACTGCATTTTGTGTAAATATTTCAGCGTATAATAAATTTAGTAAAACTTTAATGTTTCATTATTTTGATATTTTTAAATAACTAAAACTGTCATTGAAACGATATTTAGACCTTAACAGAAGCTTAAGCTAACGAAAAGAGACAGGATTATTAGAAGAAAAAGGAGTCAAAGGGAAATACAGTAGCGATAATCCTAGGCAATTACTACTTGACCTTGTTCAAATGATTCAAGTCTTCTGATTTTCAAGCATACTACAATATGGCGTCTAACAGCTGCATATATTTCAGATTTATTTTAGTTTAGTGTGGCTTAAAACTATTTGAACTATGTTTCATAGTTCAAATAGTTTTAAGTTTTAATAAGAGCACATTTTTGATGTCATTCAAAATTCAGTTGTTTAATAAATCGGCGAAATTAAAAATGGTCGGTTCATAGGGTTACCGATTTAGCATGAAATGAAGATTATGTAAGATGTAATTTTTTTTGCTTTTTATTGCTTGCAAATTCTTTTATATCTAATTTTCATAATTAGTTCCACAAAAATGTTCTGAAAAGTAATAATTAGGAATGGAATTACAATGAAGATATCAAGATTATAGTATAAATTATAAAAATTTATTGATAAATAAAATATAATATAAAACACAAGTACATAAAAATTTGTGATAAGTTAAAGTAGAATATAAATTTTGTGATGTCAGTGTTCCTAATATCATACATCTCTTTGGTATCACATTAAAGTAACTTAAAAAATGCATAACTAAAACAGTACAACTTGACCGATTTACCATCTTATTATTTAAATAATTAAATATAATAAATAGGTTAAAAATTTGTCAAAAAATATTTTTTTAAATCTTCAACAAATTTAAATTACTATAGCTGCTCCTTAGTAAACAAATACATATTATAAATAAACATTAAATTGAAGTTGTTTTACAAAACTAGTTAAATTGTCTATATTTACATAGTGGCTTCAACATCTAATTTATTAAGTTACATCTAAGCAAATCAACACAAGTTTAGATTCTAAAAATAATTATTTACTGAGAACAGTAATTACATAAAACGTAATTTACAAGTTAGATTTTTTTATCCTTGACTAACAACACTGTGTAATATATTTGCTATTTTCTTTACCGTTTCACCTTTCAGAATTGATCTGTGATTGCCTTCTACCATTTCCACAGATACTTTCTTTTTGCACACCTAAAATAATCAATTTTATGTTATAAAAACTTCCTTCTCATCAAATCATTTTTGTTTAACTTACCGAAGTTAGACCATAATCGTCAGCTAATAAAACATAAGTGTCTTTAGCTTTCACTAAAGTGATATCGCCTTTAAAGTTCGTGGATGGTTTATATGTGTCTGCTGCTAGCAGCTTATAGTAAAAGCTAGAAGCTGCGGATTTGATGTCCTCACTGGAGTACGGTGTCGCTCCTGCAAGAGCTTTCGAGATGCAATCCAGTCTTCTATCAAATGAAGGTAACGCTATCATGTCACTTGCAAGCTATAAAAATATATTTTTTTAATAATTAAAAAAAACTCACGTTGCAACAATAATACACACCTTCTGTTGATCAATTTCTTTAAATAACTGGGCAAAATATATAAGGGCTCCGGTTTGATCAGCAGCAGCGTCGCTCTTTTTATTTTTGGTGTATGTAGCAACATACGCATGAGAACCATCAAGTAATAATAATTTTACACTTTCTTTTGCGGCTTCTAGTTGAATGCCCATTTCAAATGCAACACAAGCTCCAAACGAATAGCCAATCACAGTGTAAGGTCCTTTAGGTTGCACTGTTTTTATTTGTTGAATGTAATACTTAGATAATTCATTAATTGAAGTTAATGGACATGAGGTTGTACATTGAAGACCATACACTGGCACTTGGATATTTTCGGCTAAATTCTTTAAAATATTTACACTTCCTTCAATTGGATGTACTATGAAAATGGGATTCTTATTTACTTCCTTCATATCGTTATTCGACATATTAAGAAGAACTTGTTTTGGCATAATTTCGGTAGAAAGATCAAATTGAACTTGATCATCTTCACTTGTTGCTTTGTCATTACTCTTCTGGGCTTCTTCAGTTGGAACTGCATTACCAGAAGCAAATTCCGTTAAACGCTTGAAAGTCAACACTCTGATTTCTTGTGCACTTAACATTAAATCGTAATTTCGTTCCAAAGTTTGTTTAATTTCTGCACCCATCAAGGAATCCATACCAAGATCTGCTAGTGTGGCATTTGGAGCAACCGTTTTAGCATCTTTTATTCCCAAAATATTTCCAATTGCATCTACTATATTAATATCACTTCCTCCTGCACCACCCGTTCTCTTCTCTGCTAAAACAATGCTTGAAACAACTGCATGTGGTTGTTGTAACAAGATATCCATTGTGGACAAACAAGATGGCATCCGTTGTGGTAAGGTACCCCCAACTTCCATATCATTACCTCCCATGGTTTCCAAAATCAGACCTACATCACCAATTGCTCCCCACTGTATAGCAAGACCAGGTAAACCGCACATTTGACGAGCTTCACATATGCGTTCCATT
This sequence comes from Rhagonycha lutea, assembly GCA_958510855.1. Classification (NCBI taxonomy): domain Eukaryota; kingdom Metazoa; phylum Arthropoda; class Insecta; order Coleoptera; family Cantharidae; genus Rhagonycha; species Rhagonycha lutea. The sequence goes on from OY294036.1 coordinate 35,337,752, forward strand.
GCAGAATTTGCAAGGCCATAATTCGTTTGTCCTCCATTACCACGTCCGCAAGATACCGACGAAAATGCGACAAAATAATCTAAATGAGGGGCCAAAATACGAGATGCAACATCCAGACTTTTGGTACTATCTACCTTAGCTTTCGTTACAGTTTTAAAATCGGCCTCGGTTTGATTTTCAATCATGGCGTCACGTAACACAACAGCCAAATTAAATATTCCACCAACAGGTCCAAGTTCGTTAGCTTCCTTAAGAAGTTTGTTGGCACCTTTTTCGGTGGTAGCATCAGTTGTTGATATCAACACTTGCACTCCCTTTTCACGCCAACGCCTAACACACAAAGATTGATAACCAGTTTTTATGCCGCTTCTGGATGTTAAAACTATTTTGGTTGCTCCTCTAAATATCAACCAATTTGCTAATTCTAAACCAAAGCCTCCCAAACCACCTGCCAGAATGTAGGTTTTATCTGGATCCATGTATGTACGCGCAATTGCGTCAACAGTTTTTGGTTTAGGCATCAAAGTGCTTCGTTTTTCCTCATCCCTTATTTTCAATACAACTTTGCCAATGTGTTTTCCTGATGCCATAAATCTGAATGCTTGCTCCACTTGATTTTCAGCAAATACTATTCTGGGAAGTGGTCGAACTGCTCCACTCTTTATTCCTTCATTCATTAGTTGGATTATATCTTTCTTGTTAGCATTTGAAGTTCCCAAAAGAGCATCCAAAAGAATTCCATGGAAAGAGGTGTTCTTCAAGAACACGTTCATGCCAAGAGGAGAATTACTGGACAAGTCTACTTTTCCTATTTCCAAAAATCTGCCATTCATAGCCAGGCATCGTACAGACGATTGTAACTGTTCTCCTGCTAAAGAATTGAGAACTACGTCGACACCACGGCCATTTGTTTGTTGTAGAATCAGTTGTTCAAAAGTAGTATCTCTGGAATTTCCAATGTGATTGTCGTCTAATTTTGGGAACGTTTTCTTTAGGAAATCTCGTTTTGGTTGACTTCCAACAGTGGTAAAAACGGTGCAACCCATATGGAGTGCAATCGAAATTGCTGCCTGACCTACACCTCCAGCACCGGCATGTATGAGAACAGATTCTCCAGGACTCAATTGACCTCTAACAACTAATGCGTAATAACTCTGTAAAAATAAATTTAAATTAGTTTCTTTTTTAATTTTATTTTCAAATGTTTAACTTACAGTTCCATAAACTACAGGAATTGTAGACGCTTCTTCTAAACTCCACTTTTCTGGAATTTCCCACAAAAATTCTGCATCTGCCACGCAAGTTGTAGCCAAACTTCTAGCATCTACCATTCCCATAACGCGTCTACCTTTGCTGTCACGTCCAGAAAATTCAAGACCCATTATACATTCTTGGCCAGCTAAATCACCAGGTAATGCATCAGGTGGAAGCTTTCCAGTTGCCAACATGATATCACGGAAATTTAATGGTGCGAAATATACGGTACATAACTCGGATTTATTTGGTCTAAAAGAAATTGAAAATTTATTTGGGTGTTATTTAAAATTCAATTCGTTGGTATTTTTGTAGAAATAAAAGGTCTAATAAAGCAAAATCAAATATTGTTACCATTATATTATTGAGTATTTAATTTGAATTCGCGTAAAATGATAATTAAGATTCGGGGATTCCCAAGCTATAAGTTTAGTGATATTTGCGATATTTTATGTGAAAATCTGAATCGTAGGATGTTTTTGTTTGTGTCAATTTACAACTAACCACATAGACCCCCCCCCCTTAAATGGAGTAATAAATTTAAAAAATACCTACTTGTAATGTGATAATGGACCTTCTATCCACTTCAAACTGGCAAGATCACCTCTAGTTAAGGTGTTAATATAAGCGTGTTCCACCTTCAAATTGCAGCTACCAGTGGATTGATCTAACAGTAAATGCCTGAATGATCCCCATACTTTGTTCTTTAGCACATTGTGGATTAAATCTTTAGCAATTTGTTTTTTATAGTGAGAAGATGTTAAAGAAAATTCTTCCACATTTGAATCATTAATGAAGAAGGAGCGAACGTTGGTTCCACCACCTTCCTGTTTGATACAATTCATCATTCCTATTAAACCAGTTGATGGCTCTCCTTGACATACTAAATAAATTTTAGTACCCTCACTCTCACTCTTCTTCATAGCTTCTTTAAGTGGTTCAAGCCATGAGAAATGTTTGTCTGTAATTTTTAGAACTATGGAATCCGTTGGAGCGTCAGTAGGTTTGCGCAATAACATGTAGACCTTGGTTCCTGCAACTTGGGTGCTGATTATTTCCAATTTCATTTCTGATACCAGTCTGTTATTTTCTTCAGGTTCTTCCAACAGTAAAAATCCTCCCGGTTTCAGAGATGAGAGGGCATTTTGCATAACATTCATTTTATTTTGTGCTAGACAATTTGCCATTACTATTACGTGAGCATTTTGTTCAAAAGCTCCTGCAGACACGTCTTTTTGAACAACTTTGATTTCACTGCTTTCCAAGTCACTGAAGTTTCCTTTTCCTGAAGTAACAACAGTGTAGTCTACAGATGTCATGGGTTCTGTTTCTAAAATATCCTTAATTTGATTTGCTAGAACTGTTTCTACACTACGTTCAGTTGCTTCTTCCACAATTTTTATCTTTAGAGCAAAACTATTTTCTAATACAATATGGGTTAAAATGGTTAATGCAGTCTTCTTAGATTTATCTTGATCTTCTAATGCTATGGTATTATGGAACGGAATAAATTCGTACTTTTCAAGTTTTGGTGCTGCTTGAGATTGTTGACGTCGTGGTGCTAAACTAGCTTTCATTCCTCTCAATTCAATTCCACCACACTTGATTATTCCAATCTGACGATGCATATGTATTGGAAGAGCTAAAACAGGCAATATTAGTAAAATAAAAATAATTAGCGTTTCCAATTATGTATTACCTTCAGCATTATTACGAGATAATGCTTCCATATGTGATTTTGGATCGATTATTGCACGTTGTAGTCTTGTAGGTAAGTACAACTCTCGTGTATTTTGGCCCAAAATTGAAAATTGTAGCATAGTGTCGATAAAGCTAATCCAATTATTGTTCCACTTGAGTGTACCATTAACTCCGCGATTATCAGATTCGCTGATTCCTTTAAATACACCTTCATATTCGTAACCTCTCAATCTCAATTCTTTGTACACGTCAGATGTAACAAGGGGGAATAACTTAGAATCCTTTTTCATTTCTGATTTGGGTATATTTAACATTTCTTTGGTGACATCTTCTGGAACCGACATTTTGCCAGAAACGGCTACAGATCCGCTTTCACATATTTCAAATTCGCCAGAACCGTCAAATACGTTTACTAAAAATTTAACAGGTCCATCTTTGGGCATAATGGTTGCTCGATGGAACTGAACATTTTCCAGAACAACTGGCATTTGTTCAAAGTCTTCATTTCTCAATTTTGCTAATGTTTTCCATGCCAAAGTCTATAAAGTTTATTAAATATGTAAATTCAAGTAAAATAATAGCAAATATAAACTTACCAAGTAACCAGTAGCTGGGAAAAGTACTCGACCGTCGATTGCATGACCAGATAAAAATTCATGTTCCTCTTTGCCGAGATTAATGTTGATTACGTTTTCGCCAGATTTAGATCCTTTGCCAGAAAAGTCGGCAACTTCCCATTCTATAGAATGGTCCCATTCGACCATTGAGTTAATCATGGGAGTTCCGCGCCCTACTGGGAATGTAACTGGATGGTATAAATTTTCAATTTTGGGTTGTGCGCCTGCATTAAATAATCTAAAAGAACAAACATATTAAATTTTGTTACAAAAACTCAGATGTATGACTTACTTTCCAATGTTGGAAATTAAAAATTGTACATTATCAGCATGACCTCTCTTTGACAAACTAATGTTTGTTACATTTGGACCGAGAGCTCTTTTAAGGATTGCTTGGAGTAGACCATGAGGAGCAATTTCAATAGCAATTGCATTTTCAGGAACATGCTGCATAGCTTCATGGAACAGGACAGGTGATAATAAATTATTGACGTGATATGCTGGTGAACTCAATTGAGCCAAAGGTGTATTCCAACCTGCTTCTGGGATAGATGTTGATATCCACTTAGAACTTCTAGGTTTTGGATTCGGTATAATACTCTCCAATGCTTTCTTCAATTTTGGGCCAGCATCAGCTATGTATTTACTATGGAAAGCAAATCCGGAACTGTTGACTGCTTTGGCAAATATTTCCTCGGATTTCAGTTGGGCCACAAAGTCAGTAATACCTTGAGGAGGACCAGAAATTGTAACACTATCGTTGCTGTTGTGACAAGCTGGGAAAATTCCAGGTGGGCAACGTTTTTTACAATCTTCCCATGTAAGACCTACTGCAGCCATACTACCTGTCGCTATGTTGCTCTCTAAAATAGCTCGACCTCGAGAATATGCAGCCATGATGGTTTGTTCAGCAGTAAAAGTGCCATCAGCGTATGCACAACCAACCTCTCCTACAGAATGACCAACAATCCCATCGGGTTTTATATTTAATGAAGTTAAAACATCTGTGAGAGCTATTTGCATGGCAGCAATAGACACAAACGAATTAAGAACATTTTCAAAAGCACTCTCATCACTTTCAACCAAAATTTTTTCCAAATTAAGGCCATGTTTCATTAAAACTTCGGAACTTTTTTTAATAGAATTTCTAAATGTATCTAACTGCATTAAATCCTTAGCCATTCCAGACCATTGCGAACCCATGCCTGTGAATATGTACCAAATTGGTCGGTTTTCTACTATTTCGCTACTCATTTCTCTGGCATGTTCAACTCCAAGAATGTCATATCCACGATGATCATGTCCAACAATATTTTGTACGTGCAATGAGTCTAATAATGCCAAAAATTCTTCGTCATTTTTATATTTTTGGCTTTCATCCAGTAATTTGTTAACGGCACTTTCCGTACGTCCAGAAACGGTAACTAAACGTGGCGTAGAACCAGGAGGCCAAGATGTTTTTGGCTTAGGATTTGAACGAAGTACAACGTGTGCATTGGCACCTCCAAAACCGAAAGAATTCATTCCAATAATTCCTCCATTCCAGGGTTCGTTTTTAGCAACAACCTGTAATATACAAAAAAATTAAATACATTTTATTTTTGGTTTTGAATTGCTACTCACTTTCAAGCGGCCATCATTTAAAGCTTCTATATCGGGATTTGGAGTTTCAAAATGAAGATTTGCAGGAATTACTCCTGACTCCATTGCTATCACCAATTTTGCAAGCGAACAAATTCCAGATGCTGGTTCTGAATGTCCCATATTACTTTTAACTGAACCTATTAGAAGAGGTTCTTTACGATTATCACAAAATACATCTGCAATTGAATTAACTTCTTGTGGATCCCCTACTTTAGTTCCGGTACCGTGAGCTTCAACGTACGCTACATCAGCTGGATTAATACCAATTTCACTGTATACTTCACGAATAAGTTTATTTTGCATAGCACCTGATGGGAAAGTAATTCCTTGATTTTTAAATCCATCTGTATTTACTTTAGCTCCAAGGACTGTAGCATAAATACGTTTGGCAGCGCTAGCTCTTTGCAAAAGTACAACTCCTACGGCTTCCGAGCGAACATATCCGTTGCCAGTTTCGTCAAAAGCTTTGCACATTCCCTTAGGATTTAACATATTTAAACGATGGAATTGTAAGGAGGTATTAGGATGTAATAAAATATTACTTCCACCCACAATAGCTGCATCACATTCTCCTGATTTTATAGCAGCGAAGCCTCTTTGTAATGCAATTAAACTACTCGAACAAGCTGTATCAATAGCGTAACTAGGTCCATTAAAGTCGAATGTATATGAAATTCTATTTGGAAACATAGCTCTGCAGCTGCCGGTTAATCCGTACCCGTTAATCTGTTCTGGGTCACGTTTCCAGTATTCGCCAGATTCACTATCAGACACTCCAATAAATACAGCCGTTCGAGATCCACGTGCTTCTGAAGGGTTAACTCCAGCATCAATTAAAGCTTCGTATGTCGATTCTAAAAGTAGTCGTAATTGGGGATCCATTGTTTTTGCTTGTTTTGCATGAACTCCAAAGAATGTTGCGTCAAATTGGGCTAAATTTTTTATTTTTCCGGTACGAGTTGGAAGTCCGTACAATCCTGATGGCCATCGTCGTTCGTCATCGGTTACTAAGTCAACGCCATCGAATAATTTTTGTCTTAATTCGTCTATACTTTCACTTTCTGGAAAACGACCCGATATTCCAGAAATGACGACATCGTCAGCAACGTAATTTGGGCCATTGATATGGGCATCAGTTGTTCTGGCTGGCATTTTTGAATTTTGAATCTGTAAAAGGTTACGAAATTTCAATGATTAAAATTAATTGCTCATTTAATTACAGATAAGATGATAAAAAATGTGAAAAAAAATGTTATTTATAGACAGTTTGTTGCCGTACCTCAGTTCTTCATGCAATAAATTAATAAGAAATTTTTCCAAACGTTTAAACAAACAGTTATAGATTAAAATCATATAAAATGAATTTCAAAATTATGCAATAATTATTTCAATATGAATATCTACCATAAAATAAAAATATTAAGAAATTTTCATTCCAAGAAAATTTAGTTAAACAGGAACGAATCAATAAATTACATTCAAGAGTATCCATTACGAGGGGTAAGTATTGTAAGTAAGGTAAACATTTTCAGAATTCCAAAAGAAATCCACAGAAAAGCCCAAAATTTCTGAGAAAAGTTCCAGTGACCTAGTATAATAGAAGCATTTTCAAATTACGTTGTGTTTTCATAATGTAATAATTATATAATCGTGTTAATTTTTAAATTATAAAATATACTAATTTTCATTGTAAAAATGAATAGAATAAAATGCTCATTTAATAAATTATAATAATTATAAGCTATTTAAAATTGTATTAATACAGAAAATTGTGAACTTACTTTGCATTTTGTATTGTGTTTAGGATCTGACATAATTTGTGTTTAAATAATCACTATTCTATACGTATGTAATGTATGTAAGTATCAAACCAATAGTTGGTAACAACTGAAGAACTGTAAGATTCAATTCAAAATAATCTGTGCTTTCATTAATCAACAAATTTTATTATCACATATTACAAATGACATTGTGTAAAGTATTTGGTGTTGTCCAGCACTAAAAAGGTCATATATAACGTAGTAGCTGAGCGCGCGGTCAGAAAATTTTATGCCCTACTGTTATCAATTTGACGTAACTTATTAACACATTATATATTATTTTAGCTGATTATAAGTTTTATTCAATTATGATAAAAAAGTTTAAATTTAAAGAATTGCATGCCGTAATATTCTTATCGGTATCACATTTTTTTTACCAACTTCTAAATTGAATGTCAAGTTTGCTATAAATTAATATAATGCAATAGTTTGCGAAATTAATAATTTAGTTAGTAGGTATAAATTATTTACCATCTTCAACATGGAAAAGAAATTTTTTCCCAATGCAAGAAGATATGAAATAATATCAATTATTACAAAGAGTTAGCGATAAAATATCCAATGGAAACCAATATCAAATTGCATGGAGACCAAAATCACAATCAAATTTCGAAAGCTGCTTTCCAAGGGAGGTCTAACACAAACTTACACAACTGATAATCTTGCGGTGGTTCCACTTTTGATTGATTTTATTTTCAAATTTACATCAAGATCATTAATTACACGGTTAGTTACATAGATGCTCAAAAAATCGTGATGGTAGTCGTTATTTAAATCTACTTTAACTACTCGTGTAAGTTAAATACAGTAGTTAGTAGAAAATCGGAAATGTTTATTTACGTCAATGCTACTTTAAATTAAAAACTGCTAAATAATTTGAAAGTTTACTCTAACAATATTATTGATGCTCGAATAATTAAATATATCACTTTAAAAAAATTTCAAGTAAAAAATTAGTAAATCACAAGCTAACCTTCACATCAGCTATTAGGAGAGAATTATTGATTATATTAAATGACGCACATTTTACTATTAATTAATTGTATTTAAATACGAATAAATTTTTAATTTTTTTAGTAGCAATATTTATTTTGAAAAATGGTAGAAATTATATCCATTAAAATAATTGTAAATTATTGTTGATAAGTTTTATAACCACAACAATAAAATGTTAATCTAAATAGTTTAACGTTACAAAAACTAATCAATATAAGTGACCAAGTTATTGGAATGCATCCCAGTAAACACATAATAAAAACAATGAATTAAATTTTATTGCAAAAGTACTGATTTTTAACCAAACTAAAATTACAATTATTGATCAACTTTTTACATCTTTAATAAAACGAAAATATATTATAATTTCATAATACAAAATATATAGGCTGTTTCATCCCGCTAACAATAATTTTTACTTTCCCATTTAGGTAGTAAATTCTTCAAATGGGAAAGTCATGTGTTTGTGTCACATCATCTTTAAACAAAAATAAAATAACATACCATTTAAAAATTTGTCAGTAGCAATAGGTATACATAATATAAGATATATTAATATAAACAAATACATATTTGTCCTTTGTTAATACTCGCCATAATTAAATCACTATTATGTAAATAAATTTAATAAATTTATTATAACAAATACTGTCACCAAATTTTTTACTACGAGCAAATTGTCAAAACGCAATTACAAAATAAGACATCGGAGAACAGCTTTAAAATTTATTTTAGGTAGGTAGATGCGATTTCCGTATTAATTGAGACGAAAATGTGGGTAGGTAGTAGCAATTTAAGTGTTAACGATGAGGGAATATAACAATGCAAAAAGTGAAAGATAATAAATTAATCAACAATTTTTAAAATCTTAAGTTTTTAACATTTAAAATTAAGATCGCAGTTTTTGTGGTTTAGAAACATAATACCTTAGAATATTCAAATATTTTATTTTATGTCTTGCATGGCAGGGCAGCATAAATTAAGAATTTTGAATTAAGAAAATTCCAAAATACGATAATTTGGTAATCATAAAAGAGCTTTGGACATGAAAAACTGCACCGTATATTTCACTTCAATTAAAAAGTATATAGGTACATACAATAAAACTTCGATATATCGGACAAGAATTCTCGGATGAATATTCAAAAACATTTTTTCATTTAAGCATTAAATTTAGAAATTTCGATATTTAATATTCTATTTAAATGTTAGATTTAACCTGATAGCATAAAATACACACAATGCATTTATTAAAAATACAATAATACTGAACGAATCAAAAATTTGTTGTTAAATAAAATTTGCAGACATGATAATAAACAATAATAACAAGCATGTTTTTAAATTAATTAATTTATCGAATTAAACCAACTTTTTTAAATTACAGACTTCTATTTCAACGGACAATACGTTATATCAAGGTTTTATTGTATTTTTATTAAAAGAGGGAGACAAAATATTTTCTGTTTAGAATACACAGTAGGTACTATTTTTATTTCTTGGTTCAAAATATATAGTGAGTAAATTAGTGATTTAAACACCTAATAAAATTTGCAATAATTTCCATTTAATTCAATTACAGTAGAACCTGTCAAGTTCGACACTGTAAAGTCAGATATTTCTCAGAATTTCACTGTGAAAGCCGACAGAAGTGGGTGGAAGCTTATCTCATGAGTAGGTGCGCCTGATATCCGTTTTGCTGGTACGATTTCTTATCACATTGTAATATCGAGTTAAGAACCTTGTATATTTTTAGCAAAAGTTTAATTTTAAAATTGAAATTTTTTTAAATGTACTTCAAAAATGAATTTGACAACAATTGTAAATGTAGGTAATACTTAAAAGTTTCATTTACAACTTCAATTTTTGAATAATTTATTCGTCAATTTGGGAACAATATTTGTTTCAATTGCTATTTCCTACATAATTTTTTTGACTCGTATATTATAACGATAGATAATAATCGGAGCAAGACTTTTGGGCACCAGGACGTTGGGTATAATTTGTATAAAAACTCGGTAGAAATAGACTAAAATAGAAGAATTTCTTAATATTCATATACAACATTGGAGTTAGTGCTTGTTCGTAATGGACGTAAGCGTAAGAAATATGTAACGAGTAAGGATTATTACCGAAGACCGTAAGACCCCTGCACATTTGTTTGATATTTGCCGTCATTGTAATTATAATTATTATAATAAGTATTACATTTGATAGTAATCCAATGTATAATTTCACAAGTTAATAACTCAAAATATATTTATATATTTTAGTTTTATATAGTAATAAATAATATTATAATCAGTATGTGATTATAATATAATATTAAAATGTAAAAAAATAATACTTGTAGTATAATAATATTATAATCAATATTATGTGATTATAATATAATAATTAATAACATATTTAACAGTCAACCCATTGATGTTTTGTGTACAAATTGTAGCTATTTCTCTTACAACGATTTTAAATCCGAAGCTAAAATCTGTTGAATTCATGACGGACTTTATCTTAAAGTCTCGTGGGCATTGTCGTTTCAGTCGAAGAGTGGACTTCAGCTACCTTCCGCTTATTTCCGAAACCGGCTCATGAAGCAGGAAAGCGAGTCTTGAATGCTGTCAAGTCCGAAATGACAGTTCGAGCATGATGCGGATCTTGATCACGTGTAAGAGCTTTCAAACTGGAAACTCAGTGGAATATACATCCATATAGGAGCGTGAAAATAGGTAATTTTCAGGAATTTTTTTCAGAGAAACTATTGGAATATTGAAAAATGTTTTCAATTTTTATTATAAAATTTTGAACATTTAAGGAGTTCTGGAGTCGTGAAAAGAGTGCCGTTAAAAAATCATACAAAGCGGCACCCAATGGCATTTCGTCAAAAATCATTAGATAGCAAATAAAATGTTACGATTTATTAAGTATGTGTTATTAAAATTATCGGAAATAATAGCTATTTATTTTGCTAAAGTACTCGTTATCATAAAATCAAAAAATAAACGGAAATTTTGATACAAACTACTCGGAATTATTATTTCAATAGGTAGTACTTACTACAGAATATGAAACGCCGTTATCATATCACTAAATTCCTAACGTGTTGATTTAAATTATAATAAACCACAAGCCACAAGGTATGTAGTATAATATATAGTCGAATTCCAGAAGTGAGATATAAAAATTTTGATTAATTCGATACAATGATAATAATTATTGTCCTAAGTGAGACTTACAAAAATTTCTTTCATAGATAAAATTACATTTTGTAGGTAAGGCAGTCGATCAATAAAATACCTATTTTAAGAATTTGTTGTATTAATTGAATATCAAATCAAACAATATGACCTACCAATACTAGACCAAGGTCAAAAAGCTTCTTTTCCAATGAAAACAAATGACACAAATTTTCATGTTTTTCTTATTCTATTATCGTCTAACTATTAGGACTTCTTTGTTCCTTGATGAAAATTTCTTAAATTCAATTATTCTAACTGTGTTATTTTAAAATTGCAGCTAGGGATTACAGATGAATAATTTTTTAATTTCTCCTGCGTGTTAAAACAATTTTTTTTATCAAAAACGTGACCTTCTGTTTTATTATTTTATTGAGTTTTTAATTAAATCAAAATCGCCACGTAATTGTGTAAGTTTTCAGTAGATTAATTTCATAAATTACATTAAATAAAATATCACAATTCTCTATGTAAGAATATACCACAAAGAATTGGACAATTATTGGTGTAATCACATTTACAATAGATCCATTATATTACATCCTTTCGTACATGAAAAGGATAAAGAAAAACTTAATGTTCAAGGACAAATTTTTTAACTATAGAAAAATTACTGTTCAAATAAAGGACCGAAATTGTCATATAATTTAACTTAAATTTTGTAAATTTCGTGTAGTAAATAACTGTTAAAAAAATAAAAGTTGTATCTATTTATTATTTAATATGAAACAAAACACGCGACTATATTATGTACATAATATAGATAATAATTACTAGGTAAATAATATAAAAGGAATTATTTTCATCCCAAACATTTTGGAGTACCTACCTATATGTATTTAAATACCTAATTACGAAATTCAAAATTATACTGATATAACAAGATATAAACGATAAGTTAATCGATTTCTGATTAGATACAACGCAAAAGTTATTGATGAACGAATTTAAACGAACGATTTGTTTGCGGAATTGCGGTAGAAACCTTTAAATATCCGTTAGTTTCTCGAGAAAACCATATAGGTACATAGATTGCAATAAAATGCAACAATTTTATATTGAAAAAAAAAAATAGGAAAAGTTAATCAATACATTGACACGTTGTTGGGGTGTTAACGCACATTTATGCTGTAATAATTTACAATAACAAACATTTGTATGTTAATAACTACAAATTCATTAAAAATTTTAATGTAAATTTAAACTAATACAGAAAAAACTGTATAATTAATTTTTTTTAATTGTTAACGTTTACAATTAAAATTATTTTTGATCAATTAATTTAATTTATTTTTAAGAAAAGCGTCATCAAATTGCAACAAGTTTCTTCTATATTTTATGCTAATTTGTTTTTGCTATTGATTACCATTAAATCGTAATAATATTCATTATTCATTTGCATCACATCATATTATCAACATCTTGATCAGTATCACTAGACACAGTGGCACACTTCCTGATTGTTTTAACAGATGACATGGTACCAAACAATTTCATGCTTCAGGTCTTATGAGGTTCATGAGTTCATGTTTTTTTTTTTTAAATAATATTAATTAATTGTTATGTAAAACCAGTCAATTATTCCAGTCCAGATTAGCACTAAATTCTAAATTCAACTAATTTTAATTAATAACCACCGCACATACACTGAACAGGTGATCGACCACATCGGTAGCGCTTTTGAACAGGCGATTCTTGGTCATGTAATCAGTAGTATTGTTGAAGGATGCTCGTGATTTGTTTATTATTTTGAAGTTGATGTTATTAAAAGCGCCATTTAGGTAGGTTTAAATTTTTTAATGTGCCCAGATTAAATAGTTGCAAAAGTAATTTAAAAACAAATAAAATGTTTATTGTTGATATTATATAACTCTTATAGCAAAACTCGATAATCTATAACTAAAACAATGTTGAGAAAAGCAATCTAATATATAAATGACCTGTTGCGCCAGTACATCAATAATTTTTCAAACTCCCCAGAAAATTACTGCGTTTATTGTATTCGTCATCAAACTATCTAATTTTAATAATCTGGAATATTATGTAGGAATAATATCAATGTCATTCGTAATAGCCCTTTTCAAGTTAAGTTAAAAAAATAGATTCCAAAATTTAGGTATAGATTAATTTATTGAATCTGAGCTTCAAAAGCACAAGACAAAAAAGAGATAAATAATTTAGTACCTATGTAATTGTGAGTTATTGAATAATAAATTACTCTTATAAATTTGAATTATTGATCAATAGTTTAATATAAACTACCCTATTGCATAATAAAAATAGCTAGGAGTATTGACGAAATAAAATATAAAATAATGCTTCTTATATTTTGATAGGTACTATAATACACATACTAAATTAATGTAAATATAATTTAAATAATGTCAGATGATTAGATTAGACCATTAATGGCCCACACGTTTGCATCTTAAACAATTTCACTACAAATCATTGATTACGCTTTTGTTTACTCTATTATTCATATCAATTACTAAATCATTATTTTTCTAATTTTATTTAAGGTATCAGACATTTTATCTTGAAAGAATTTACTTCCTTCCGCTCATTAACCTGTCCATTCTCTATACTTTTGCTATGATGCCATGAATCATGTCATGAATGATTTATGTTAAAAATTTAAAAATGTGGTCTTATTATCGATTCAAAATTGTATCAAGTAGAAAATTGCATAATAAATAAATTAACTTACCTAATTAATTTTTCTATGAAATATTGGTTTCTTTATTTGCGTTGGATATACACAATATAAATTACGAGTGTTATAAAAAAATAATACGATTCACGTCGATCAAAACTTTTCAGTAAACTAATTCACAAAAATTTGCCGCCTGCAATTTATTTGTTGCTGGTAGTGGCCCTATGTCAGACCACGATATACAACCAATGGGGTTCACCGTGTCAAACTCGTGGTTCGCGAGTGCCGCCGACAAAAGTACCGGTCGATATAATCTCCACAACGGCAATCTTTAAAAAATTGCACAGGTTCAAAGCATGACTGATAAATTTGAGTAGGGAATGTCATTACAAATATTTTAATGTTTACAAACTTAGGTGGGGTCATTTTCTATTCGCAAATTTTGAAATAATATAATGTCATTGTATCAGACAACAACTCAGGGATACACACATGGGTAACGCATGATCAATTCTTATTATAATTATTTCAAGTGTTACGTATTATTATTTATTATTACCTGTCTACAAGTTTTTTTGTGCAATTTTATTTCGTTGTTATTAATGAATCTGGTGACTACGTCAGAACTTGGAAAGACGCAACTAAACTTGATGCGTTCATTTACCTGCTAGTATTTAAATGTTTGTAATATTTACCGAATAAAGTCAAGCAAGTAGATACATTCATCAATTTTTTGCATATTACAATACTTTTCATTTTTTTGCTACATTTAGTATCATCCTGTGGTTAAATGGCGCCCGAGGTCAGTAATTTTTGTACCCCTATTTGCATTATTATCTTAACATAATAGGCATAGGGGGTGGAAGACGAAACAAGGAATATTTTAATGGACGTACCGCACCACCCCGGAATTGAACTTTTAATGCCATCAAATGAAAGGTAAAAAAGCAGGGCTTGCTCATTGAACTCTAATATTTTTAAATGTTCGTTTAGAAAATTTAAATCTCAAGTCGGCCTTGTTTTCACCGTACAGTTTAGAATAGAGCAATCAGGAGCGTGCCTAAGAGGGGATGGGGAAGCCCCCCAATATTTTATGAAGTTGACAAAGTTACTCAAAAATTGGTCAAGTTGGCAAAAGCCGCTAAATCGACAAAAGGCAAAATAGACAATTACAAAAAAATGGCAATTTTTATTGAATTGATTTGTCAAATTAGGGATTAATCCCCCCTGACAAATTTTGGTTGGACACGTCCCTGAAAGTTTATGTTTAGCTTTGAACGGGCTTTTACTATTCAAAGCATTTCCTACCCTACAATTCATTATTCTTTCAAAAAGTAAAGATCACAAATAATGAGTGTTGAGTGGTATATATCTTTGAAACGATATTGTAATTTTTTATAATAAAAACATTTGCGTGAGAATATTTGACCCATCTAGAAGATTCGTCCTAGTAATAATTATTATCTCAACTTATGTTTTGTATATCATAAAGTTGTCTAGTTCGCATTAAAAGTAGTACATATATAACTTCATATCGATTACTACGTTATTCTTATTTTTATTGATCTTTTCAATGACCACCTTTGAGATACTAATTTGTTTGTTTTGCATAGATAAATTTGAATGCTTACTTATGCTGTAATTTGTTAATCTTGGAGGCAGGATTATCCATTAAGGACTATGTCAAAAATAACTACTGCTTCAAGGGTGATTTTTAAGTTTGCGGAATGGGACACAAGGAAAGGGAAATTTTTATTTTAATTATATTTCTTATTTTTCAGTATTATCTCTTCTAACATAATATGCATTTTTTGTTAGGTCTTATAATTAAATCTTCTATAGTACGTTAAGGGGGGAGATTCAATTAGACGGCCTGATTTCGGCCTATTTTTATGAATTTTTTAAATTAGAGATTAATAATTAATGACCTATTTTTCAAACAACTGTATCAAGTTTCCTTTGGCACTGTTACCGCTGTGAGCATATAATTGGTTTACATCTGGTAGGTAGTAGGTAACTTGCTGAGCTGGCCCGCAGATGTACCTGTATCCTAATTTTTATATGTTAATATTGACAATTCATTAACCCAGGAAGACCACCGGCTTAATGTGCCTTCCGAAGCACGGACACTAGTCATGAGAAAGTTTGATCCTTCCCTGGATTTGAATCCGGTACCTCGCATTCGTAACCGGTCGCGTTAGCTGCAAGGCAAAGACCGTCTCTTAAAATAATATATTTTATTTATAGGTACATTGAACTACTACAAGCAATTTTTTCTTTCATTAATAATCTAGAATAGCGAAATTATGACTCAGTCTTCCGGTTAAGTCACAACAAGAGTTGTCAATTTGCGGGACTTCTAGGGCCTGTTGTATTGATCTCAAAGAAAGGAAAATTTTCAGAGTCTTTATAATGTTGTAATTTTTATATGAACTTAATAGAAGTTAAAAAAATAAAACGTTCACGAATTGGGACACTTTTTAATATATCAACTGTTGTCTCATACTGATACTCTTATTAGTTATTATCAGTATGAGACTATAAGCAGTCTGATGTTTCTGAGTCCTTAATTATTATCCTAGTTTATATTGTATCTTAAGACAGCTATGCAACCATAGTCGGATTAAAGCCTCCACCATATTTCTATGGGGGGGGGGGGGTTGTTAGCCATCCCTAGTAGCACAGATGTGTGTGCTACTGGGGATAACTCGCCACGGTGGCCAACCGGGTTGGCGAGTGTAGTCCACAGTTCGATTTTGGACTTTTTTTTAGATCACAGCACATATCCGACGCAATCATCAGGATTAGAACCGCGGTTTCCCGCTCTGTAGTCGCTATCCGTGTTTGATTTACGCCAGACTGCTGGTCTTGTTATATATTATTGTATATTATGTATTAATTATAATACTGATGTATAAAATACTGACCATTTATTTAAAATACTGACCAAATAAATACAAGCCATAATAAATATTATAATTTTCTTATTATTAATATAAGTTTCATTTTTAAAATAGTATCTACCTAAATAACTAAGATTTCGTCTTAATTTATAAACCTTATTACGTACCGTAGAACCATGTAACTTAGAACAGTACTCTAACTTGGAACAAAACTTCTTACTTTTATAATTTGCCCAATTTTTGCAACAACGCTTGTTTATTGGCCAACACTTAGTTTAACCATGTCAAAATGAGTGTTTGTCCAATAAACAAGCGCTATTGCAATAAATTGGGCAAATTATAAAAGAGGGAAGTTTTGACAGGAAGTACTGTCCCAAGTTACATGGTTCTACGGTATTGGATTCCATAGTCCTAGCTTTATCATTATACCAGTCAAAATAGACAAAAAAAAGTGCAAAGTTTGCAATAATTCGCATCCAGCTGAAAATTGGCATAAACCTTAAATGCACTATTACAAACAAAATATCAAAAGTCCCCACCGATCCCACATCTGCCAAAAAAGTTATTCAAGGTCAAAAGTCAACAATATCGATTTTTTGCATTTTGCTCGTAAATGATAAGTGTTATCGTAAAAACATGTTAGACAAAAATTGTAGATCATGCAATTCTCTACAAAAATTATTCTTATACTTATTTTCGTACGATTCGCTATTCCTGATATATCGCGATTTCGATAATCATTTCATCATTACCAATATTACCATTTTTTCAATCAATAGGACACTGTCTAATAAAACTTTTTGAATCGTGATATCTCAGGAATAACGATTCGTACGAAAAAAAGTATAAGAATAATTTTTGTAGAGAATTCATGATCTATAATTTTTGTCTAACCTATTTTTACGATAACACTTATCATTTACGAGCAAAATGTAAAGAACCGATATTGTTGACCTTTGACCTTGAATAACTCTTTTAGCAGACGTGGGATCGGTGGGGACTTTTGATATTTTGTTTGTAATTGTGCATTTAAGGTTTATGCCAATTTTCAGCTGGATGCGAATTTTTGCAAAGTGAAATGTCTATTTTGACTGGACTATTACATAATATCTGTATGGCTAAAGAGCTTCCCACTCTTCGCTCTCTATCTCAATAACGGTTAATTGTATAAAATATTGCTGAAGACGAAATTTGTAGCGAATTTTCCTCTCTACAACTTTCCTAATAGCTCAAAATGTCATTTAGAGCAAAGGAAACACGAAATCTACGAAAACATGTTTTTGTGATCTTTGACCATGAATATCTTGAGACGCGGACACGAGATTCTATGAGACTTTTGAGCTAACGCAACGTATAAAATGTCGAAACAAAAACTTATGCAAATTTTCAGCTTATTATTTTTCATTCCGAGGTTTACCTTATTTTTCTGCTCATTTGACTGGTCTACTATAATCTTTGTTATCTGATCAGTTCATTTATTTATTTTTTTTTTATGGAAACTTTGTCTTACAATAATTTACAATTACAATACAAGAAATTGCAATTAACAATAAGGATAATAGTAAAGAGTAACACACTAACATAACATGATACACTTAACAATAAAGATTGTTATCTTGTGAGCATAATAAAGATTGTTATCTTGTGAGCACAATAAAGATTGTTATCTTTATTGTTGATTGTTACAAGAAACACACATTAATCTACGCATGGTACGCTTATATTTTAGTTACTTAGTAGGTAGAAGAGAGTAAATCAATAAACAAAATAAAATTATAAGACTGATTTTTGTAGGAATCAATAAACTAGTGTATTTGTCACTGAAAAGTATAAAAAATGCACTGAAAAAGGAAAGAATTTTAAATTATATTCGACATTAATTTAGTAAAATATTTTGACTAGCTTTTAATAAATAATTTATTTGTACAAAAACGAAAAAGAATTGAACTAAAAATTAATTTATAGTATAAAATAATCATCTCTCTCCAGTCGTATCCTCATGACTGAGGAATCGTGATCCCATTAACATTAAAGGATTATCTTGGAATATTATCCTGGGTGGTTTGCCATTGCCTTCCGATAGGGAGACGGCCAGAATAAAGTTCTTACTTCACTCGGATTCGAACCGGGTATTTAGCGTTCATGGTCAACTCGCGTGACCACTTATGCTCCGACCGCCTCTCTAAACATATGGTTCTACAATATTATAATGTCATTATCATTACTAGAGTGTGGAATTTATGCACTAAAAGGTACCAAATATATGCACATACATATGCAGCAATAAATGTCTGATATATGCACGTATATGTTTTAAAAATAAAAGATTATGCAGTAAAAAAACAAAAACGTAACCCAAAAGTAACTAACCAGCAGTAAAATTTGGCACGGAAATATTTTTTTTTAAATAATAAATAAAAATAATTTTTAAAAAAATTTTTATTTGAAATTATTTTATAAAACTTTTTTTAAAAGTTTTCTTAAACTTTTTGTATGGGGAAGGCCAATTGAAACCACCCCATTAACATTTCCCTACTAAAGTCTTCCTGGCTTAGCAAGGAAGATCGCCTACGTCTAAAGAAGATATGGCACTAAGAAGAAGAAGAAACTTTTTTTAAAAGTTTTCTTTAACTTTTTTTTTAATTCTTTCATTGGGGTTGAAAAAGTAACTAAAAAAAGTAACCAGCTGAGCACCCTAGGACGCGATTTTTTTTGCAAAGCTGTTCCTTTTAAAGATATTTTTGCAAAGTTTATCTTTTTAAAGGGGGTTAAATTATGTTGTCAGAACATTTTTAAATAATATTTTCTTCAAGTTAAGAAAATTATGAAAAATATGCACTTATATGTATTAAAAATAAAAACATATGAAATATGCAGTAAAAATAAAAACATATCAAATATGCACTATCAAATTTTGGTTTTAAACTTTAAAGTTTTAGAAACGGATAGATATAATTTTTTACGACTCTAGGAACAAGCAACGAAAATATGTATTTACATATAATTCCACACTCTAATCATTACAAAAGTTTTATATAACATTTTTAGAATTGCGATTTATTCAATGTAATTACCGTACTCCGTACAGATGTACTTGAAATGTAAACTCGATATGTTTTAAAATATTGTATTAATTAATTATCAGGAGTTAAAAACTTAACAACTTAGATAATATTGTATCACTTTGCCAAAAAAACTATTAGAATATTTTACAGGCGGGTCTCAGGGAAGGTTAATATAACATGATAAATACAAACAGAAGGAATAAATACTAAATATAAACTAAATTCTAGAAGAATTATTAGGGGGATTTTAGAAAGCGCTTCAAGTAAGAAGAATGAGAATTACAAATATCAAATCCTTCAACGAGATTCCAATTATTTGCAAATTTCAAGATCCTATAGGATTATGTTGACCATAATTAGTTCTGTGGTAGGCAATGACGATAATATCCTTACTTTTCAATGAGTTCATGAGCTCTCGTCATGTTCTAATCTCTTGATATGAGTGTCATAGATAAGGGGCCAGATGCAATATGCATACTCCAAATGTGACCTACCTAGAGAACAGTAGAGCAATTTTATAGTTTCAGAAGAGAAATGTTTACATTCTCATTTAACAAAATCAAGCATATTTATTATGCAGTGCCTTATTAGTTTATTTCAAATATTATTATGTATTTTATGAGCATTAAATGTAAATTTACAGATGATCAATACTCCCAAATCAAGAACTTTACCAATCCTTGCCAACACTACTTTCTTTCTAGAATATTCAAATGTTAATTCAGAATTTACATCTCATTTTTTCTGTTTTATGCTAGTGTATTAATTTTCTTTAAAATGCAGCTTTTCTTTTTAAAAATGAATTTTTATTGTATAATTTTGGAAGTACCAAAATAGTGAACAATCTTGAAAAAGTAAAAGGTCTTTGTCATATTTAATTCACTATTTTGCAACTCGACTGTATTTAAATTGGCAGGAATTGCTAGAATGACATCTACTGTTGCACAAATGATTAGCATTGAAACAAGCAAATCGTTTTCTACTGCATTGTGTCTTTGCAGGCCTATACTGGCATTTTGCAGTGATTACGTGTGATTATTTTAGTAAGGTCGACAAAACAGTTTTAAGAATTTCGTATTTTTAAATTCTAAATTTAAAACATAAATTTTATCACGCATAGTTATGCAATTTTTCAAAATACTAGTTGTGTCAATTCGGTAAACGTTATTTTGATTACCAATTTATTACTACAATACCTTCCAAATGCTTATTATTTGATGGTCCTCTGTCAATTTTTTGGAACAGCGACAGTTACAAATTTGCTTATTTCTATCTTGATAAAAATAATTTTGCTTTTTCTCATCATCATCAGTTTTGCGGCTTGGAGCTGTTCCTAGTATGATTTGTTTTCCGATAGAAAATTGATAGATTGCTAGTAACCTGACCACAAGTCAGTTTCATATTCAACACAGTTCTGAAAGTTCTCATAGTTACATGTTGTTGGATAGTTAGAAAAGGAAATTACTTACATAATTATATATAATTTAGCATAATATTAAAGATTATATTTGCTAAACGCAACCACACGCTATTTGCCCAACAACAACTGTTTTGGGCAGATATTGCCTAGGTAAAAGTTATTGGCCATGAAGTTCTTAGTTAATTTTTATTAATTATCAATAGGTATGTAGGTACGTATATTATTCAAATTAAAAACTAATTTTGTATGCACCAAAATTTTGAGAAGTCAGTTATTAGATCATCGTCAAATGATGAATTATTAATATTATTATCAATTTGAACACATTAAATGCAAAAAAATCTTTATAATTTTATGACTCATAACTTAGAAAACGAACTACTGTGAATAATTTAAATTGGAAAATCACCTGATCAAAGAAAGCTATCTATTTATTTCCAATGACGTTGTTGAGCAGATATAGTACTCGTAGTAAATGCATACCTACGATTTAAGCAATAAATAAATTTTTAGTTTTTAATATATCATAAAATTTTAGATGCTTTCCTAACATGGTACATTATACAACTCATTTTCTTTTTGTAAGAAATTATAATAATGTATTTATTTAATGTGATTATTTACTTGAAGGTTCAAATAAAGCATGTAAAATTTGGCATGTAAAACTCTGATACGATTGGTCAACTAACAACTGTGGCAGGTATGGTCATCACCGATTTGCACTAACTATTATTATACGTATTATAGATCATAGATCCCAATATATAAGGCATTCTATACAATGCGTAAAGAATGTAGGTACATAATAGTAGATACGCATTCATTTTTCAAAATCGATTGTGCCCAAATTGGTAGAATAATTAGTTTCTGAATTTTCACCTGATGAACTCCTAATTAATTAATGACCACTGTGTGGAGTGATGTGATCGCTGGTTGAGTTACGGAGCGGAAATTTAGCCCGACCTTCCGGTGATCATCCACACGCTGTGGTGAAAAGTAAGTTGTAGTAAAAAGAGTAGCAAAAGAGGATTAATCCACCTCGTGAAATGGATTGTAAAGACTGCAATAGAAGTGGCAATATTCCGACAGGAATCGAAAAGCCCTTGATCGATTGATTGATTGAACTCCTAATTATGATCCACACGTATAATGATAATGGTTCAAATCGGTGATGTTAAAACTTCCAAAAATATCAAACTAATTATTAGAATTTTAAATTAATTAGGGACATTTTATATAGCTGGAAGTTGGGGTTGGAGACAGTAATTTAATGGCTTCGCATTTGTAATACAATGAGATTCTGGAATATGTTTGAATTTAATTTGTACCCAAGTTATTTCTCAAACTAAAAATTTGAAGTGACATACAAACTTAAAAAGAAATTTGGAAAATGAGAACATATCGAAATTATTCAACAAAATAAAAAGGTGGTATTAGGTATTCCACCAGCTGATAGCATCAGATTACATGCCTGTAAACAAGAAACGACTTTTAACGGTAATATGAAGTATTGGAAGGTATTTTGAAATCTTTTAATTAGAAGACACTAATCAAAACTCAAAGTAGATTGTAACAATTTTACGGTTTACCCCATAATAGGGTAAGTTGTTAGGATGGCAGGGAAATTTATTTCTGTACGACATGGATCCAGTCTCCATTTGAATTTTTATTGGTGTTGGCTATCTGTATAATATTTTATTAAGTTACTAAATCGTCAGCCGAGAATTAGGATGTTCTATATCCGGTTTGCATAGTTTTGCAGGAAACCAGTTTTAATGTAATTTATTGATAATAGTCTTAGGATTGATTTGACTGTTACAGAAATAGGTTCATACCAATACCCTGATTATTCATCATATTTTATTAAAAAGCAAGGCTCTAGTACTCTATAAACAAAAAAGAGCAGCAATTTAATTTAAATAAAAATAGATATAGAACACAAAATACACCATTTAAAATTCTTTGGGATATAGAACAAGATTGTCAGAATATAGAATAAAACAAATTAACAATATACTGGATGTAGCACAAAAGAGTTACGCCACAGAGGTAGGCGTAGCCCATTATTTTACTTAAAATTTTCGTATGATGGTTATAGAACAAAGTGATTTCAGAGTTTATTTTCGTATATTAACGTGGAGTATATAAGATATAGATCAACTTTATACCCACATGTGGGATATAGCACATTTAAATATGCTAAAAATTAAATTTCATTAGGATATAGATCAAGACAATGTTGAATATTGAGGATATGGCACAACTGAGCTCTATAATATGAACGGATATAGATTAAGCTAATTTTTACGAACAAAATGGTGTATTCAACTCATTTTTGCTAAAAAGTGGATATAGAACATCCTAATTCTCGGCTAACGAAATTGTAACTTTTATTATTTATTATCAATTCTTATTTCAACCAATTATTTTTAATTTCAGAATTATTACTTTTTAAATAAAGATAATATTCAAGTTTTTATATTATTGCCATTAGACGACCTCAAATAAATGCGAAACAAAATTTTGCCATGGTATATATGGGTCATTCTACCAAATAAAATCATTTTTAAAATTTTGTGGAATTATTCTATGCATAAAAATAATGACTCACTGAAGATTTTCGCTATTAATATTAAGTACTTTCGTAATGATTTTTTGAATTTTGACAATTTTTTCTTTTTTAACTTTTTCGTAAATTTTTTTGAAGTACTATAGAAACATTTTTCATAAAAGTACAAACAGTACAATTACTTTTATAAAAAAAACTACTCATATTTTCAATGAAGATATTCATTTTTTATTATCATTAACAGTCGACCCCTAAAAATACAATTAAAGTGTAAAAGCCGATTTTTCTGACATTGGTAAGTTTTATTTCAAATTTTATATTATTTTCTGAAAGTTAAGAATATTTTACACAAAATATGTCATTTTCACGATGGGCTTATTTTATTGAATAAAAGCTTTTTAATCGTAGAGAGCATACATTTTATTTATTTGTTTTTAAACAAAAAAATATGCACCTCGCGAAAATGACATATTTTGTGTAAAAATTTCTCAGTTTTAAAAAATAATATATTTGAAATAAAACTTCAACGTTCGAAATAATTTCAAAAATGAATGTTTTTGAATTTTTATTTATTTGCAATTAAACAAAAAATATGCACATCGTGAAAATGAATTTATTTTTAATTTATATAAAATAAAAATTGATAAAAGTACATAAACAAATTTATTATAAATTACAATAAACATAAAAAGATTATAAAAAAGACACACATTAAACTTAAGTAAGTACGTACAAAAGATTAATTTTTATTTAAAATAAAACTATAATTTCCACATTATGTAATATTTTGTTGAGAAGTGATGGATATGTCTCATCCACTGCTATAGCCACAATTCAGTTATAACTGCTTAAATTTAAAATATACCCATTTAATCCTTGGTAATGGTAAAAACCAGAGATATTAAACTATTACCTAGATAAATAACTGGACGTTCAAAAGTGCAGCCAGTAAATGCATTATCGCCATTTGTAAATAGGGCAAATTAACCAAAAAATAATATCCTAATATTAGGATATATGTGAATACTACAATTAATTACTTTATAAAATGTAAATAAATACATTTTCATGTAAGTAATTACAATTTATAAAGTTTTATAAAAAAATTAAAATTACTTTATAAAATGTAAATAAATACATTTTCATGTAAGTAATTACAATTTATAAAGTAATTGTAGTATTCACATATTAGATTAGAAATTGTGAGGTTAGAATATTGCCCTCTTCACAAATGGCCGCTGGCTTCACTAATTAGGAAGGAACACTTGCCCCCCCTTGCCCTGCGTAAGGATTCGTTAGGTTTGGCTGGATTTACCAATACTCCGCCTCCAAATAGACTTACATAATTAATAAATCTCTCTTATAAAGAAAATAATTATTATCACAAAAATTATCTACACTAGATTCTAAAAGTTTTCGTTCAACTGACGGTCGTTTGTGGCTTATCGCTTATCTAGATTCGCTTATTAGATAGAAGATAAAGTGATCCATAAAATTATTATTATTGCTATAAAAATAAAATTTAAAGAGTTATAAAAATTCATAAAATTTTTTTCGGAAATACATTATTATAATAATAAGACTAAAATGGTCTTCAGGATCACAAAAGTAGTATTATGTTTTGATTGGAAATACGAATAGAATAGATTTGTGCTGATACAGATAAATAAAGTGTGAAACATAATACATGGATAAATTTGGTAAATGAACAGAGATAAAGAATGACGCGAAACTTGATAGGCAATAATAATAATTATTATTTAATAGATAACGGCCAGTTACACCAAAAATGTGATAAAATTTAATCTATGCATAACAGTAACTTGGTTCAATAGTGTAACAATTTGTAAAATTTTTGTATTACTTTTTAAAACCAGAAAATATTTTCAAAAATTGTAAAAGAGTCCTCAACATCATCCCTTGGAGGGATGATAGGCCAGCTCATGACTGACCAGAATATCAAAATATGACCTTATTAAGGGTGCGTTCCACTTAAAGCCCACGACGACCGCGGCGCGGCGTGGTCCCGTGGTTCTTTGATTTGACTAAAGATCGAATGCGGTTATTTGATTGGACTGACGATCGACCGTGGTTGTCGTGGGAATTAAGTGGAACGCATCCTAAAAAATCGTTAGTTTTCGAGATATTGGCACTTTTATGAATTTTGTAAAAATCAACACATTAAATCAGTTATCGTGTCCCACAGGTACGAAATTTCATATTATAAGAATCTAATTTTGGTTAAGGAACCCTGAATAGCCCTGCTATCGATTACAGATTAAAATAAAACTAATAGTGCCATACTTTTAGAAAAAAACAATGTTTTTGCCCTACTCAGAAATTTTTTTTATTTTATTTGCTAATTTCGGCTATTCATAATGTAAAAAAATTGCACTACACTAGCCTGGCAAGTTATTTTAAAAAATTGCTCATTTAGTGTATGTAGTTTAGCTATAATAATACTTTTGCATTTAATTTAAAAAAGATATATTTATTTTACTGAAGAAAGAGCTCATTGTGAAATTATTACAATAATCAGGAAATCAAATAAAAATAATATTTTTAGATTAAAGTGACAGGTATTTAATTTAAAAATTTAATTTAAAGAACAAAATATCAAGTGTTGGATATCATTAGACGCGGAAAATTAAACTCTTTAAATTGATACCTTTTTCATTCTTATCCATTTAATGCGAAGCGGGAATTTAAAAAAAAATCAATTTACCATATTATTTCCCTATGATCGGATCGGCGGTCGGTCACCCTGTGTAAAGTATATTTTATATTATAATATATTATAAAATATAAAATAAAATAGTTCTTAATTTACAAAATAATCATTTGAATTTTTATCTATAAATTACTTTACACAAGGTTATTACGTTATTATGATAATAATTATTAAAGGACATCTACTTTTAATCATCAATTATGCCAAAACTCGAGATTTTGACCTGTTAATCTACTAAAAAGAGCTTTTGTTAAAAAGGACGCTCATTTGTTTTATTTTTTAACTAATCTACAATAATAATTGTATACATATGTAAATTTTAGGTCTGAAAAATGAAAAAAAAACAATTTTTATTTTACTACATTTTTTATTGTATGTAGTTAATAAAATCAATGAGATAAACATGGCTGCATTTGATTTGTATCTTATTTTTATATTACCTTGCATTTTTTTTGATTTGAGAGAGTTGATTATTCTACTTTACTTTTATCTATTTAAAAATCTAATTTATCTTCTAGTTACCATTACTATCATACTCATTTTTATTTGTATCTAAATGCAATACAATATTATATCTAAATTGTATCGTTCTACCAAGTGGATATGTTACGGGGAAAGTACGTATACCGGTAAAAGTGCACATTTAACGGAAAATGTGCACTTTTACCGGTGCTCTTGGTAAATGTACATACAATGTACCTTTCCCAATAGAATTAGGAATATGTGCACATTTACCAAGCGATGTTGAGAAAAGTATATTGAGACTTAACAACAAGTTAGTAGTTGTCTAAAAGCGTGTCCCAAAATGAACGGACATTTTTAAATTTCGAACGATTAGAAATATTATTAATATTTATTTATTTAAATAATTATAATTTAAAATGTCCACATAATTTTAAATTAATTTTATTATATTTAATTGAAATTTATAGATAATAATAAATCAAACAATTTATCGTTTAAATATTAAAATATTGATAGTAGTTGACACTTTATTTATAGGTTATGTTTACAATTTAGATAATTTATGCCAGACCGTAGCCAAGGGGGGGCATGTGTCTGCCCCCCCCCGAAATGATAAAATAATAAATAAATAATGAGTTAATTTAATTAATCACCGAAAATTTTACGTTTTACAAAAAGCTTTTTAAAAGTGCCCCCCCCCCAAATGAAATCCTGGCTACGGGCCTGATTTATGCCTTGTTTCATAAAACTTTTAACAACGCGTTAAATTTAACTAACCAATAGAAAGCGTCCGTTAGTACTAATAGACCAATAGAATTCATCCGTTAACTTTAACAGCTTGTTAAAAGTTTTATGGAATTGGGAATTAATTTCATAGATCTATGCAGAAAGCATAGAAAATAAATACAATTTTTTAATTAGATGATCAGAATCAGTCTTTGAAGAATGATATAATTACATCACAACAGTTCGGCATTCGCCTACTCACTTTTATCAAGGTCATGTTCACATGTGCACATTTACCGGTAATTGTAAGGATAGCGCCCTCTTTTATATTATTCAACGCACTTTTACCAACTCCCGTGGAATATGTACACATTTACCGGTAAATGTGTACATTTTCCAGTTACGTACTTTTTCCATAACAGATACACTTCGTAGGACTATCAATACCTATAATAACATCATAGATAATTAAATCCCCTATTAGATAATACACCTGACCATGAACATAGAAGTAGAGGACTGGTATATTCTTTGTTAAAATACCTGATATAGCTTGCGCTTAACCATATACCCCCCAAGTTGAACGACTAGAGATCTAGAGCTGCGATAAAGAAGTTTTATTCTGTTTGAGCTAACGCGTTCAACTGCGAATGCGAGGTATCGGGTTCAAATTCGGGGAAGGGTAAACTCTCTTCTCTTATGACTAGTCTCCGTGCTTCGGAAGGCACGCTAAGTCGGTGGTCTCTGGGTTAGTGAATTGCCACCATTAACATAAAAAACCAGGATACAGGCACATCTGAAGCCCGGTCTAGCAAGCTACCCGATGAATGTAAAATATTTACATACATATACCTAGGTATACTCATAGTTTCTAACACTGCCAAGGAAACGACGCAGATGTTGGAAACTAACAGGTCTTAACGCCTACTAGAAGAGAATTCTCTAGACTCGAATTACTGAAGGGCCAAGTGGAAGTATAGGGTGTTTTTTTAGCTGCATGAGAACTTTCAATAGGGATAACAATTGAATCAAGATTGCTATGGAAACAGTTTTTTGATATTTTGTGTTTAGCAAGGTTTGGCATTTGATAATGCATAGATTGACCATTGAACAACGCTACCAAATTGGGCTCACAACCAATTGGAAGTGGATCCATTTTTTTACCGTAAAATTTTGTTCAGTGAC
Organism: Rhagonycha lutea; assembly: GCA_958510855.1. Lineage (NCBI taxonomy): Eukaryota > Metazoa > Arthropoda > Insecta > Coleoptera > Cantharidae > Rhagonycha > Rhagonycha lutea. The sequence continues at coordinate 35,366,740 of OY294036.1, forward strand.
GAGGCACATTTCTGGTTAACTGGGTATGTGAACAAACAAAATTGCCGTATATGGAGTGAGACCAATCCGGGACATTATCTTGAGACTCCATTGCATCCATTAAAATTGACTGTTTGGTGTGGAATACACGCCAACGGCATCATTGGTCCATATGTCTTTCGAAATGAGGAAGGAGCTACCGTTACGGTGAATGGTGTGAGATATCGACACATGCTCAATACATTTTTGTTTCCAAAACTTCAAGAGCTAAACATTGACAACTTATGGTTCCAACAGGATGGTGCTATGTGCCACACAGCCAACGAAACCATCAATTTATTGAAAGGACAATTTGGTGACAACATTATTTCAAAACGTGGTCTTATCAATTGGCCTCCAAGATCGTGTGATTTGACACCTCCAGATTATTTTCTGTGGGGGTATGTTAAATCCATGGTTTATGCTAACAAACCAACAACTCTAGAAGCATTGGAGGCTAATATTCAGCAAGCCATTTATGAAATAAAGCCAGAAATATTGGAAAAAGTGGTCAAAAATTGGACTGAACGGATGCGCTTCGTAACCATTAGTCGTGGTGGTCACATGCCGGAAGTCATGTTCAAATCATAAATGCCATTAACTGTACTTTCATAAAAAAATTATAACCAAAACATTCCGTCAGGTTTTTAATATTTTATTTCATTTTAAAGTTCTCATGCAGCTAAAAAAACACCCTATAGTATACATGATCGGAATCACAAATATGTGTCAACAGGTAAAATTTTTAAATATTGTTACACTAAAAATTAGAAAATAAAAAATTAAAAAACTGTACTAGAGTAAGAAATAATTTCAAAAATCGCATAACAGCAATAAGAAATCGTTGAAAATATCGCTAAAAGCGTGAGGTTAATAATTTCACCAATAAGTAGCTCCCCACTCTTTTATTGTTGTTTTAGTTTTTACCATTTAGTGCATTTCTTAATTTTAAATAAAAACTTTTTTTTATTTTATATTTACATGTTTACATGTTTACATTTCGGTAATAGAGCAAAATACCACAAATATATTAATGAAATGGTAGGGGAGAGGTTTGCAGGTTGCCACCCATTAGCTTTTTTGCTCATAGCTCGTCACAAAATCAACATATTGTTGATATTATAATATTCGTTGGAAAGAGGAACTCAAAAGGCATAATCCTGACGTAGAAATTATTTGAATTTTCAAAAAATAAAAATTATACAGGAGTTTCTCAAAAGTACCTAAAATCGAGCTCTTGAAATTTAGGCTTGCAGGTTGCCACCCATCGAGAAATTGCTGAAAATGTAGAAAAACGGAAAGAAAACCAACTGATTTATAAAATGTATGGGTTTTTATTGACACTCAGTGGTCGTAAACATAAAAAAATTAGTGTAAATTGGCATAAAAAATCAAAATTTGATTTTTCATGTTAATTTGCATGATTCAATATTATCTTGCAAATTTAATTATTTAATGCAATAAAAACACTTCACTTTTGACTCAATAACAATTGTAAACATCAAACAATCATAAAAACGGGCATATGAGTGTAAACAAGCGAAACACGATAGGTAATAACCTGCAAATCGTAAAGGGTGGCAACCTGCATTCTAACACTATTTTAGAATTATATCTGAAAAAAATTGCTATTTCATGATATGTTTGAAATTTTGTTAGGATAATGTAAGTTGAATGTAATAGCAATACAGAAAAAATATTTACCTTGATTTCTCGATTAAAATGTTCAATTTACGACCACAGAACAAAAACACAATTTTAATTTTTAAATTTTCACGATACAACTTTTCAAACTTTTGTCAACACACACTGTCTTAGTGGCTCTGTCCGCTCCAGAACTAGTTTAAAAGTGATCACACCTCCTTAGGTTTCGATTTCAGTCAAAATTTAGTTTATGACATTGGCCCAACACCAAAATCCAAGGTAGGTGGCAACCTGCAGTAGGTAGCAACCTGCAGTAGGTAGCAACCTGCAAACCTGTCCCCTACTAAATGTTTCCATTGTAAACAACTAGGGTAGAGGCACCGGTTATAGCCACTGTACCAGTTATAGCCACTTGCAGCATTATTATGATAAAATAAGGCCGTATGGCAAAATAATTCTATAACTCAAATAAAATTTACTGAATAAAACCTACACAGACCTAAATTCTCTATGTGCACTTTTTTATCTATGATGTAAGTTTAAAAAATTTAAGTCAAAGTACAATAGGTTGTGAAACTGTACGTTTTGTTAACAAGTTTCTTTAGCAGGTGATATAAGTGTTATAAGTATTTTTATAAAAACAATTGATTTTAAACTGTTCTAAGTTAGTTTATTAAATCAGGTAAAGCATTAATTTTTCTTTATTTACAAAATTTATTAAATTTGTAACCGAAAACTATTAAATTTTGGGGTGGCTATAAGTGGAACATTTCTAGCATGATATTTCCAGTTATAGCCATCAAGGTGACTATAAGTAGATATCTTATTTTTTTTAAAGAAATTTAGGGTTTAATCTTTTCAATTTTTTGTTACTTGTCGCGCTGGTTCTTCCGATGTTTTCCCTAAAATTTCGTCATAAAATTCTTTCGCTTCTTCAGGAATATTAATATATTTTATGATTTTTTTTGTACAAAGCCAGTTTTGTAAAAACTTTAAGTTTTCTCTAGCGTTTTGTAAAGAAACAAAGCAAAATTTGCAATATATGATAGCAAATTCTGATAGGCCGCTACAAAATTATATACATTTGATATAAAGCTCAATATTTTTTAATTTGGACAAAGCGAGTTTTGAAAAAACGGTCCTCAATTACATACAGTAATTAATAGTAGGTATCTACCGGTAAAATAATTATAATAGCTTTAGTTGGGATCATGAGTTGGGATTTATTAAATTTTAACTTGGGGCCAAATAAATTTCTAACGTAGGTATCAATTTATGCGAAGTGACATGTAGGTGGCTATATCTGGTACAGACTTCTGGCTATATGTGGTACACGGGTGGCTATAACTAGCACAATTGGAATATTTTATTTCATTTAAATTTCTAAAAATATAGATCATTTCTATCAATTTCAAATATTAATTTTCCGTAAATAGATTATTGTACTGTTTTATTAAACTATGCAACGTGAAGCATAAATTGCAGGTAATCTTAATAAACTTTAACAAACTTTAAGTTTGTCTTAACGTGGCTATAAGCGGTGCCTCTACCCTATTGAAATATAAATAAAACATTTTAACAATTGAATAGGTATAATTATTCAATAACTATTATAATATATAACTATTGGAAAAACCATATCAAAATTATAATCAAATAATTGAAAGAAAATATTAGAACTTCTAAAATCATATCATATTTTAAAGTAAAAAATTACTTTTTTAATATTCATTCGGGTGCAAATAAATCAACCCACTTTACACATTGGACTTGGAATACATTTTTTCAGATATCAGATTTACAAAAATTATGTAGGTTGTTCAAAAGGCTATCTTTTAAAATCAGCCCAAAAAAACGAAAAAAAACAGCAACTCGTAATATTTGTGTGATATCGGGTAATACGCCCCACAGTTTTGTTCTTTAGACATCCCAAGTGGCACTGTTGCATACATTTGTTTATTAGAAATCAAATTATGAATTTGTTTAATTTTTTAAATTTAAAGCTATATAAAATATTTTATAATATTATTGCAATAAACACATAATAAAATTTACAGAAAAGATTAGATATAGATTAAAACTAATCGTTTCACATGTAAATATAATCGCTCGTTCATAATAGATTGAGAATTATTTAAAATTTTATGTTTGAAATAAATCGGCTCGTCAAGTCATAACCGCACCGCCATGGACCTACCGCCACTTGAAGGCACCCATATTAAAGATACAAGGAAACTATAACTACTTTAATAAAATATCATTAATATTTTCCTCATTAATTATTAAATCGCTTAGAAATTCTTCAAAATAGCTATTTCAACCGCGGTAGCTTCACTTGGTAATAATCAATTAAGTGGTGTTGTTTCAAATTGTTAATGAGGACCAATTGTGATTAAATTTCTACTTCAAGTCACCTTGTTAACTTTTAAGATAAAATCATGACATTGAAAAGTATACTACATTTTATGTACTACTTAGATACAATTTAACCAATTCACTTGGTAAGGAAAAGTGCATAAAGTAGTAAAATGATATTTAATCAATTGCGTACCTATTTACCTTTAAGCAAATTACAATTATGGAACATTATTGTCAAAGATTTTCAACATAACTTATAAATTAGATAAAGTGGTTGCATTTTAATTACAAACTAAAACACGTGCCGAGCATGAGAACTTTTCTCATTCACTAATGCACCATGATGCCATTTTATTAATACTGATAGCAAAAGCAATAATGACAAAATATAATTAAATTATATATTGGTGCAATTATTCGTATTTTACTAGTTCAACTAACAAGTAGAAGTATCAATTTTTAATTAAGTCATTTTTTCAAAAAAAGTTGTGTTTATTTAATAAGTTAAAGCGAGAAATTAAGAATTATTTAATATTAATTCACAAAAGTGCACTTCTCAAATGCTTGTGAAAAAATCGCATTTAAAACTTTTATTTGATTTATATCACGAAGTAGTATTTTAAATTAAGATTTTTATTCATCATTTTTATTATTATTATCTTTTGTTTCTTATCGAGTAATTTTATTTATATCATATAAAAAAATGTTATACTCTTTTACTTATATGGAATTATTTACTTTATTGATAGAAATGATAGAAACCTTCTTAGAATTAGAATACTTTATATTTCATAAGGATTTTACGATTAAAACTAATTTGGTACTTACATAACCAAGTATTTATTATTACCCAGTTATGTGCTTAACCGGAAAGTAAAAAATTTATACAAACCGATTTGAGAAAATAAATTGTTAGGGGTAGGGGAAAGGAATGTAAGTTGACCACCTTTTACATTTTAGGTCATAACTCATCTCCAAATAAATATTTTTTTCTCCAACCGTATTAAAAGCAGTACATTTTTAATAGCATTACCTCAACTAAAAGTTGACGTTTTTGTTATTAATATAAAGATGCCAACATTGCTAAGCAACACTTTGTTTTTACGTGTACTAAAAGTACTTTTAGTGCTAGACCTAAAAGTGAATTAGATATATTTTTTAATGTCAATAATTTATTGGTTATACAAAATTTTACATGAATAACAATAATAATCAAAAAATACTTAATACCTTAATCCTTCATGTTAATATTAAATGTATAATTTACACAAGATTGATAAAAAGTAAGCAAACCCGCTTTGTTACCAGTATTGGAATTATTAACAATATCGGCGAATGTTACGCTACTGGTACTCGGATCTTCAGAGTGTAATTCCTGAGCAATAGGTTCATCTTCATCAATTTGTTGATTATTGATGCTATATAGGTAATATCAATAATGGGGGTTAAACTAGTACTAACTTCGTCAACTTGACATATTTTTTTGGCTATGTCTTTTATTTCCTAAAGAATCTTCTATATAGCCCTCGCATACAGTAATAGATTTCCAACCTCCATGGCGTTAAGGCAGGTAATGTCACCACCAGGATCGACAAGTAGTGTAGCCGAAGTTCGACGTAAACTGTATCCAGTATTATCCCTTATATTATGCAAATGTAAATATTTTGCCACTTATTGTGGAACACTACTAATTTTATGCATACCAACCACTGCGCGAAAACATTTTCCACCTTGGTATCTTAAAATGAGCGTCTTGCTTAATAATTTTTTGGACGAAGAGCAATATATTTTCTATAAAAATTTACTATGACAGATGACTTTGACAACTTAATATAAAAAAACAAAAATTGCAGTTACTGGATTTTCATTACACGAATATTAAAACAAAATGTTTGAAGTAATTTAAATTTTGAATTTCGCATTATTAATGATGTATGTTATTTAATTTTTGGTTGGAGAAAAAGTAGTATGTCTCATTTGGATTAAAAGTGTCTTTGTTTGACGTGCAATTATTGCATTCGCTCGGCTCCGCTGGCGCTCCGCCTCGCAAATGCAAAAATTGCTTGTCAAACAAAGTTTCACTTTTAATCCGAATAAGACAATGTACTATTTTAATGTTGTAACGCTATTAGAAAAAGGACTTCATTAAGTTTATATTATAGTCATTAACTTTATATACTTTTTAGATTGCTTAAAAAACAAAAAAATTATGAACATTCTACTGAAGGTCCAAAAATTGGCAATTTTAATTTTTGGGATGTAAGTTGACCACCCCCTAAAAAGTAGATAAAAGTCAAAAAAACTTAACTGAAACCAACTAATATACAAAATTAATTGTCATTTATTGATTTTAAGATGTACAGGTGAATAATAGGAAAAGAAAAAAACATCGGAAATGAATTACTCAATATAATCATCTGAATCGCAGTTCGGACAGATGTAAAATGCAAAATTTCACTAAAACACCACATTTTTCTACGGCCTGATGGGCAAGGAAAAGAAAGTTCGCTTTCCTTTTCAATGCATTTCCGTTGACCTGATGGGTCCATTTCCACGCTCAGCTAAGGGTAATACCATGTTAGTTGTAGTCTGCGACTGGTTTTCGAAATTTGTTTTAGTTCAACCACTGCGCAAAGCCACATCTAAGACCGTGTGTGAATTTTTAGAAAACCAAGTTTTCTTGCTGTTTGGAGTACCCCAAATTTGCATGGTGGATAACGGTCCATAGTTTATTAGCGCCCACTTTCGGAAACTCATGAATGACTACAACGTAACTCACTTATGGTACAGCGCGGTTTACCATCCTCAAATAAATTTTGTTGAGAGAGTTAACCGTGTGGTGGGTACAGCGATACGGGCATATATTAAAGATGACCACAGGAGTTGGGATTTAGAGGTCCATAAGATAGCACATGCGATTCGCTCCGCAACTCATGATGTTACTGGGTATACCCCGTCCTTTTTGAATCTTGGTCGAACCGTTCCCGTTAGGGGAGATTATTACGGTCGCGTCTCAGAATGTAATGAGGAGGATTTGACCCTGGAGAATCGTGAACGCGTAGCTCAGGATATGAATCGGTTAAACGACTTGTTTGTGGACGTAACCACTCGACTTCAAGAGGCCTATCGTCGCAATGCCTCACATTACAACTTACGGAAATGGAGCATCCAATTTAAAGTAGGAGATGTCGTTTGGCGTCGAAACTTTGCATTGTCTGATGCTAGTAAGCACTTTAATAGCAAACTTGCTCCTAAATACATCCGTTGTAAGGTTCGTGAAGTCACCGGTCCATTGACATATCGTTTAGCCGATGAGCACGGTAAATGCGTCGGCATGTTTCATGTCAAGGATTTAAAACCGCATCACAACGACGAGGACGACCATCAGTCCTCAGTGTAACATACAATGGGTGGTAGGATGGGTAATGTTGTCACTTCTCTGTATCAATTTCCATCTATGATCAGATTAAGTAAAGCTAAGGTTTTACATTTTTTTAATGTTATGGTGCAGTTTAGTATTGCGATGTTCATTTGCATTTGGACATTATCGTGGATTTTAGACGGATTTGTTGCGATCTGTAACCCAGCAGCGTGACATGGAGTGAAACGTTGAGTATTACAAATAAGTAATTGTAGGTTCGAATTCCACAGTAACCTGTTGGGCCAATAAAAATAAAGAAAATTACAATGAGTAGGTAGTAAAAGTGAAACTAATAATCTTATACCTCCTTTTCCCCGCCTTTATGGTGGTCCAGGAAGCGATTACTGCTCACCAGGTAGAGAGCTACCTGTTAAAATGTTGCCCTTTTTGACAGCTTAGCTCTGACGGTAGGCTAGGAGGTGAATTACCCTGAAAATTGACTTCAAAAGAAAACACTTGAAAATCAAACCACCAATTAAAAGTTAACAACAATATAATAAATACTTATTACAAAATAAAACTATTTTGGTACAGGCTTCAACTCACGACGGTTCTGGACGATGTAAATAAAAATGAAGAATCAGTCAAAGGACTGCACTCGCCAGTCGAAACTATCCAGTTAAAATATAGGGCAAATACCTTTCACGAAAATTTAAAATCTTAGCAACTTGCAGAAAGACGCAATTAAATACTAATAAAATCTTACCTTCACTTCCAAAGATCTTTGTTGGAGGAGGTTTACAAATTTCTACCTTATACAATGCTTAGTAAGTAAATTGTCAACTGCAGTCGCTCTGGAGATGTTGATCAGTAAATATCCGGAACTGGTGGTAACGCTACTGGGGTGAAATCCGACTTCCGGAACAAAAAAAAACACTATCCAGTATAGACTTGTTAGATTGCAGGATGCACTTTAATGATAGAGTACCACTTGATAATGGGTTGAATAAGATGCTGATAACCACCAAACAATAAGTTTGTACGAGCAATTTGGCGATATTGATAAGGCACTGATAAGAAATGTACGCACAATCAATGACGGCCGTAGAAAAATTGCTTGCTATGTTAGGAACTCACAACGACAAGCCAAAAAGGAATTTCCAAGCATAGTAGACGTCGTTACTATTAAGAATATTTAGATTCTGGTGTAATTAACTCGATTCTAATAATGTAATTGGTAAATAATTACCGATGTTCAAAAACACGTCATACTCGCTCAAAATGGCGTACCGGTCCTTTATCAAACGTGCGCTGTAAAACGTCGCAAGTCTGCGTCGTACCTATTGCTAAATGCAAATATATACAAGGTGCTGCAAAATTTAAGTAACGAATACAAAATTCGTTACAAAATACTTTGAAGTTGATTCGATGTAAATTCGAGTAAGGTGTTATTTAATTATAATTTTTCTTTTTAATTTTTTATCTGATAAACAAATATATTATATGATCTGTAGAGACAGGATAGTTAGGCAAAATAAAACCTCAAAAAAGGCAGGCAAAAAGGCATTAAAAACATGCAAAAAAGGCAAAATAAAAGGCAAAAAGGTACAAAAAAGGAAAAAACGTTTTTTCAACAAAAATCATACAAATTCAAATTAATTCTCTTTATTTTTGTACCAACTGGTTACCAGAAATTTTTCGATATTATCTACAGCAGCTTAAATTTGTGGAAAACGATCTCTCCACATCGCAAGACGTGCTAGGGGCAAATTTCAATGAACTTATCTGATCTGGAGTTAGCTCTAAATCAATATCGTCATTCGAAATTCCTTGATGTATTTTAGAAATTTCCTGTATAATTTTATACGATGGATTTTTTTCTAAAACATTATATTAATTTTTCATTAAATTTTTTCAATAGTGTCGATTCTCTACTTCACTGGAAAGCTAATATAACAATAACATCTCAGTTTGGAATTCGTCAAATAAGCATAACGTCGCCGAATCGTAGTAATGTGATAACGCGCGCTTCATAATCGAATGGAGAAGAGGTTTTGTTTTACTAATTACGTCTAGCATAACCAGATTATTTCAAGAATCGGATTCTACCGATTAGTAGAATTTGAATTTAAAAATTTAAAATTTTTATAATTAAATAAGTATAACATTTAGAAATTTTTAAAAAAAATTAAGAAATAAATTTTAAAAAAGCAAAAAAGAAATATTTTGGCTAAAAAAGCACAAAAAAGGCAAAAACAACCGCAAAATAGGTGAAAAAGGCAAAAAAGACTGGAAACCCCCCAAAAAGGCAAAAAAGGCAAAACAAAAAATGAATTTTTGAATAGTACATGCTCTGAAACGGATTTTAAATTGGGTCTGCCTGAAATATTTCAATTTTTAAAAAAAGGCATTTTGCCTAACTATCCTGTCTCTAATGATCTGTAAGAAAATCATTTATTTACTACTAGTACCATTTTTCAAGTAAAGATTGAAATATTTTAGGGGGCGCTTTTATATTACTATTACTTCACAGGATTTGACGGTTAACCTAATTTTGGAAAATGTGTGGCTTATCATGTTCTAGCAATAAGCCCTTCAATTAAAACAAATAACTTCAACGTTTAATTTAACTCTCATATGATTTTTTCCGATGAGTGCTAAAATGTTAACCTTGTTGATACATAGATTACAATGATTTGTACATACACGTCATTTGCAAATGCAACACACAGTCATGTGATCTATCATGGTAATTGATAAGTGTCTCTTACCTGAGACATGTTGGAAAATTAGAAAAACAAAATAATTGCTTATATAGAAATATATAATTGCATACTAACATATAAATATATTTGGTAAGTCCAACCGTAATGCAATTTGCCCAAATCTTATATTTTTTTAATTTTTCCTTTTTGCATTAGCTTGTTTGGCCTGCATTTCAGCTTCCTCGTCTAAGCGAGCCTCCACTGCTAGATTTCGTCGTTTACAAATTGGCGTTTTTGACCACCAGTTATCGAAAGCTTCTTCTTCTTCTTTATATACTGGAGTCTTCTTGCATAAGGTATTGATTAATTCTAAAGGACTTAATGGCTGAACTCGAAGTTGTAACATCCTTTTTGTTGTCATAATCTCTTTTACTGTCTCAATAATGGAACCTAAAAGATTAATCTTATAATTTCTAAATTACTACCTTAAAATCCACTACAGATATTAATAATAATATATTGTCGTATTCCTTTGGAGATGAAGAAGTCTTTGTTCAGGGATTATTTATTAAATTAATGTTTGATTTCTGTAAATTTGAAAGTTTTGTGTGACGCTGCTGGGTTGTTGAATATGGATAAAGGAAAGAGTTAATAACTGACTCGCAATAATTTACCTACGGTATTGCGAGGTCGAATTTGATTTATGCTATTCAAAAAGTGGATAATTTAAAATTTTATTTTGAGATTAAAAAAGTTCTTACTTATTTATTATAGTGAAAAATTAATAAGTGCGAATTATCTTTTTTAAAAATTTTATAAAGAAGAATTTTTAAAATAATTGGAGATTTGTGTCAAATAAACGTTTGAAAAATTTTAATAAAGGAAATTTTTACAAGGTCGCTGGATAGTAGGCTCAATATTTCTCAATGATTCGGGAAAGTATTATAAAAAGATTAATTTCTAAATGTTCATACTACATCTTAATTTAATTTTAATCTAATGCCTACTTTTAGGTTGTTAATTTATTAAAATGCTTTTTGAATTCACTAATAATAATTGAGAGACGGTCATTGCCTTGCAGTTAACGCAGGTGGATGCGAATGCAGGGTACCGGGTTCAAACCTGGGGAGAGTCAAACTTTCTTATGACCAAGTCTCCGTGCTTCGGAGGGCACTTAAGCCGGCGGTCCCCCTAAGTTGACGAATTGCCACCGTTAACAAAAAACAGGGCTATAGGCACATCTGTTAGCCTAGCAAGCTGCTACTGGATGTAAAACAACTATAGTCCAAAACTCCATATGCGGACTACTCACCAACCCGTCTGGCCAGCGTGGTGAGTTATGGCCAAAATCTCCATTACTGGAGAGGCCTATGGTCCAGGAGTGGACTAGGGTAGGCTGAAGAAGAAGAATTAATTAAGTAGGTACCTGCAGTATATCCATCAGATATTCTCGTCATCCCGCTAACATCAAATTTCCAACTAATAGCAGGATATTGACCAAGAAGATATTTCCAAATACAATATCTTGAACTATAATTACCTCTAGGAATTACCAGATATTTTTGATAAACTTGTTGCAAAAGTTTTTGATCGCTTTCCCAAGGACAATTAGAAACTCCAATCAACATAACACGATCTTCGACACTAAAGTCTAAAAAATTTCAATTTACTATACTTATACACGAATTATTATTCATTTTACTTTACTTTTTACTAATTTTGGTAAATCTTTCTTTAATCTCTTGGGATCAGTCGTATCGGTCTTGGGAATTTTTTTTACAAATGGTCTTTCTGCACAATCCATATAAATAACAGATGGTTGCATCAAACGAGAAACTTTTAATACCAAATGTATTAACATAGTCAATCCAGATTTACCAGGATATTTTCCCACTATATTTGCAGGCGTTAAATCGAACAACACTGCACCTGCTTCGTTACAAATTGCATGTACCAACGCATCTTTTCCAGATCCCTTTGGTCCTGTTAGTAATAATGATTTCATATGAACGGCTGCTTGATGAAGATGTTGCGAAAGTAGGGGGACGACACAAAATTCAGCTAATATTTGTCGAAAATCTCCTAAACATATTGGAGGTTCTGAACCCATGTTGTGTGGAACAGGATCGTGATATGATCGATCTCCAATAAAATCTTTAAAAAATACTTCTGGGTACCTGAAATTACAATTCTATTTTTATTAGGTAGTATGTCAAATGAATTTATTTACTTTTTAATTATCCCATTTGCTATTAGTTCTTCAAATAACGATTCCGTGGTTCGATCTGGTGTTAAGTCCTTTTCTTTCTTCTTTTTACTTTTCTTGCTACCCCTTTTGGTACTTGCTTTCTTAACCTTTTTGCCTTTGTATCCACGATCTCGATCAAAAGCATCCTAAAATTAGTATAATAGTAAACATCTCTTAATGAGCGTACTACTTACTTGAAGAATTTGTAACTCAGATCTCATCATGTCGTCTACCACTTTTCTTAAATCATTCTCCATGGCATTCATTTGTTCGTTATATATTATGTCATCGTAATGGAATTGTTTGGGATTGTGGATTTCATTTTTATTTTTCCAAGTTTCATCATACTCTTCTTTTCTAAGCGTTAATTCAGGAACAAATGTAGAAGCTATTGCTTTTAGGCCTACAACACTTTCATCTTCATCGGTTGATTTGGTATCTTTACTTCTAGGACTTCTCGATTTTTTGGATTTCGATTCTTTAGAAGAAGATTTGCTTAAATCACTATCGGTTCCTAAAATGTAAAATAAATTAATTTCTAGTTGTGTACTTAACATTTTTTATAATTTACCTTGCCTACTACTCATCATTCTAGATATTCCTCTTTCTGAACCAGTATATTCGGGTATTTTTCCAGTATGAGCTCGGTATTCGTGTAACCAACCTCTAACTTGATCGCTTAGTTGTTCAAGGACTGCTCCTCTTTGAGTTTTTTCTATATTTTTTCGAATATTTATTATAGCATCCTGATATTCCTTTTCTCGAATTTCTTGAAGTTTACGCCGAGTATCCTGAATTTTAAAAGATTTCTGTATGTGCTTATTTTCAGTTTTTGCTGGAGGAATCATTCCAATTAATAGCATTTCTTGTAATTTGCGACGTCGCGTTTGCCTTCTTGCAACATAACCTCTCCAAATTTTTTGAATTCTGAGAGCCGCTACTAAACCAAGTCGTTGAGCTGCTTCTTTTTCATCTTCTCCTTCAGGAAGGGTTGGTTTTGATTTTTCCTTCATACCTCGCACTTCTTTCATAAACTGTGCTCTCAGACGACCTTGCCTAGCTCTTTCGTGAATTTGAATTATTAAAATTGCTTGTTGAATAGTTAAAACTATCTTTTTTTCAACTTTTTCTAAAATTCCTAATTTGCCATAAACATCATCTATCACTTTTTGACGATATAATAGTTCTTCTTTACGTTCATATCGAAAACAAAGTGGAACTTTAAGTTCGCATTCAAGAGGATCAATTCTTAGATTACTGATGACATTGCCACAATGAGACCATTCGTTCAAATCAGCTTCTACTAAATCGCATTTTAACTCCAATACTCTACCTAGAGTTGCTTCTAAAAGTTTGCGAATTAATATTCGTTTTTGTGGTTGAACAATTTGATCCACACATTCGGATAGATAATTAGCTACAATTATATAACGAATGTACAAAGTTGCTAGCAGGGTTCGTTGCTCTCGCCTATCCGCTTGCGAAGGTTCACTTTGAATTATAGATGATAATAATTCTTGAGTATTTTGCCATTTTTCATTATAAGTATTGTGAGACATAATGAAAATGTAAGCGAGAGACTGCTTACACACTGAAGCTTAATTTTGTTTTTCTTTTAGTATTAGCTCTAACATTATCGAATTATTAAGGCGTTTCTCTGGTTACCTGAACAAGTTGCACCAGTTGATCATTACTGTGTATTTTAGTATCGATTATTCTGAGCATATTTCAATAATTAGGTATAATTTTAAGGAGAAATGCATGTTTAATAGTTTATTGATGCACATACCGTATAATATTATCTGAATATACAGCGATACCTGTGTAAATCTAACACCGGAAAAGCCAGAATCTTGTCTATCAAGGAAGTTTTTCATACCCCTTAAATCAAAATTTGCTTAAAATGGAATATTTTTTTATGACAAGTGGTTCGTGCTGTTCAGGTTTCCCTTTAATATACATATATGCACATATAGAACTTTGTAAAAGTGTTTTTTTAGAAATAGGAAAAAAAATCTTTATTTTGGACCATATAAGAAAAGATCAGTATAAAATAATAATGTAGATACCTATATCCAGATTTGAGCGAAAAAATTAAGAGTAGTGTTACAATTATTGTTTATAAGAGCACTGATCTTATGAAACTGGCTAAAAGTTTAGTTAATTCAATAAAAAAAAATTTCTAAATATCGTGACATCATCAATGGTTCAATTTTGAACCACGTGTCCCGTAAACTAAACCAGAAGTATCAGGACACAAGAAATGAGTATTACTGTAAATACTTTCTAGATTTTATTCCCAACTCCTGACATCTATAGCTTTTACATAAAATATATCTACAATATTATAGATATTGCCATGGAATAATAACCCACCTTTTAAATTTAAATATTAAAAATAATTCGATTTATTTGCTAGGAACTGGAAAACCAGATTTTCTTTCGTGGATATTCAATAGTTTTTATTCTTCGTATTTTTGCAATTTCTTTTTTTCATCCAAATTTTTCATCAACATTTCTGTCTTCAAAAGTCTCCGCTGCTACTTGTTTCCAATTTTCAAAATTATTATCAAACTTCAATATTATTTTGTTCATAAACCCATAATTCAGCAGTTGATTCAAGGCTATATTTTCTAAAAGCGGGAGCTAAATAATCCAATCATCTCAATACAATTTTAATTAATAATTTTTCAATTCTTCTTGCTTCGCAGCGACAAATTTTTCCAAAACATTAACTTTATGATTAAATGATCCAATTTAATTGCTTAATTGCGACTCCGAATTTTTCTATTATTCAATATTGAATTTTTTCACTTTTCATTTTTATTTTATTCGAAAATTTTTAATTCTTTTAAATTATCTTATCAAGCTTCAACTTTTCATTCTGCTTATCTTCCCAAGATTGTGGTCGTTCATTTTGTTATAAATTTTTCAATTAATCAATTTTTCTTGGTTATAATTTTTAATCTTATCGTGCTTAATTATTTTCAATTAATTTTACGTTGCTAATTGCTTGATCTTGATTGACATTACTCTTCTTTGACGACAGCATTCATTTTTAAATTTCATACCTAATTTTCATATTTTTCGTTATCAAATTTACAACTTTTCATTTCCATTATAATTTGCGGTCGTGATCATTTTTCTGCTTCGTTCCCATTCTTCACTATGTTCATCAGAAGCTGGTTGAATCGACGTCCTTCCATCTTGAACGTCTATACTGCCACAAAAATCAACAAATTTCTGGGGCGGCATTCCATCTTCTTCTTCTGCATCCTCCCATCCAATCAAACGGGATGTCTTCTGTCTGTCGGAAAATCTCCCCGGAGAAAGAATTTTAATTTTATTTCCATTCTTCTTATACTTTTTTCTATTTCTCTTGTACTGAATTTTTCTTATTTGTTTTATGCTTCTCCATTTAATTGATTGTAACTTCCTTCTAGTAAATATCTAGACTTTCTTCTTTTCATTATGTTAAGCAATCAATTATTTTTCCGTATTATTTTCTAGTTCAATGATTTTGTCTTCTTTTAATATTGAAGGACTTCCTTATAATCAGTGTCGCCTGTAGGACACATTTCTTCATTTTCATTTTTTTCATCTTTATCGCCACTTATTATTTTCTTTAATTCTTCATATCTCCTATCCCAAGTTTTATCTCTTTCTTCAAATTTAATTAATTTCTATCAAATCTCAGGGCAATGGCGAGTTCCGTGTTGACCATTAACTTTCAACCAAATTTTAAATGTTCCCAGACTAAACTGTCGAAAAATGGTCACCAAAATGCCCCGCTAATTGGGTCGCCAAGATGCCATGGAATAACCCACCCTTTAAATTTAAATAATAAAAAAATAATACGATTTATTTGCTGGGAACTTAAAAAAAAACTTCTCCAAGGAATGGTTTAAACTACGCACGTGCCACGACTAGCCAGCCTGTCGCATATGCCTTCTTATCACAGGCGACGTCGAAAATTTTCCAATTTTTTTATCATACTCGTAATACCGGTCAAAAACTTTAACCAACATTCGCTCTCTCGAAATAACGTCCTCCCCACTTGGGTATTCAGCGCAAGTCTCTCCTTTTCCGGAGAGGTCCGCCAGCGCCGTGTCGGCCTCACAGAGATCCACAGCCACCATGAAAATTGAAAATTTTATAAGTAATGTTAAAATGCTTCCTTTCAATTAATAAATTCGTTGCTTCCTTATTCGAAAAATAAGGTGACTTTTCATAATCTTTAAAAGTTGTTGAAAACCTAACTTTGCTTACTACAAAATAATCAAAAAGACTTTAAAATAAATGGCGAATGGCAGTTCTTCGCTAGTTATCATATGGTAAAGGACCTTGCAATGACGTTGGAGGTGTGATAAACACAGTAGCAGTACGATCTACAAATTTCAACCTCTCAAGATTATACCAATGGGATAAAAAATCAACAAACAATGTACAAAACATCGAAGTTAATTTTTCAACAATTGAAGATTATGAGAAAACAACCGACATACGCTTTTAATATTCGATATTCAAAGGCAAAAACTAGAACAGGTATGCGTTTTTCCGAACAGCAAACAGATATTGAAACAATAACAACTACCCTCTGAGTAGCAACCCCTAAATGAAAGGGTTGACCCAAAACAGAGACCAGAGTCCGTCGCAATGTGGAGAGAACCTCTTTAGTTTGTTTATCCCCGATGTTAATAGGCTAGCCCTCGATTCATACGGAGGCTGAACCGTGGATTCTGAAATATAAGAGTAGCTTGGGGAAACTCCAAAAAAACGCAAATGGTAATAAAGTGCTTTAATTTATTGATAATAGAATTTGGGAGGTGCTATCACAATTCCCAAAATTGCAATGTATAGACTGTGTAAAAAATATACACACAGTATCACTGATTACGGTGCCATAATCACAAAGTGCACCCATCACAAATAAACAAGTAAGGCTCCAAAAGGTGAAAATCTGGAACACTTGCTAATTCTCCACCAGAGACACTTGATTAACGCTCGCGACACACGAAGAACACTGCTTGTAGATGTTGATCTGCTCTACCGTGAGAGAGATGATGTTGAAGATGCTAAGCAATGGGATGCAAACGATCCCTGATGTTAGAATCTTTCAAAATAGTAAACTTGATGTTACCAAAAGAACAGAAATTAGTTTGTAATTCGAAGCTATGTTGTTGTTGTAGAAATATAAAACATCCAAACACGTTTCTAAACGAATGGAATCAGATCCTATTTTACGACTTGGGCACCAAAAACTGCGTAGTTGCTCACCTCATAAAATATTTACCCAATTTCTGCCAGATGTATACAAAAGCAAATCAAAACTATCTGCCAGATCCGGAACAATTGTCCCAAACGAACTTGAACGAAAACAGAAGTCGTTGAACCAAAAATATTTGTCAACACAAACCAAATCGGCACCCAAATATCGCTGTGACCAAACAAAATTACGTACGCTCTGTTATTTAGTGGTCGGGTACTGAAGGTATTTAAAATGCAAAAATGTGTTACAACATGGTTCTCTAACGATGAGAGCAGGACTGCCGTCGCTAGGAGTACTTCCACCCGTGTGCAAAGTTTTATTTGGCCGCTCCTGTAGTTTACTTCACTTTTCGACTTTTTTTAATATACTTTCCTAAATTTCTATTACTTTGTTATTGGCGTATTAATATTAACAAATATAACAGTCATATAATTTTTTAATTGAAATTTTGTGGTTGATTGAAATAAAATAGCATGTAAATTAATAACGACCATAAATAAGTACATGATCTTCTAAACAATGAGACTATCAATTTGTTTGTGATAAGTTGATAAGTTACCCCAGCCAAATAGCTGAAAATGACATCACCTGCGACAAAATAACATAAAAATTGATTGCTTTAATTCAATATTATTATGTAACGTTTTCAGGGGCCCTAAGAAAAAAATATCAATTTCCAGTTTTTCGTTAGGTAATTTGTGGGCTTTGCCAAGGTGGTAAAAGTAGTAATAATTAGTATTAATGGTATAGTATGTAAAAATTTACTTAATAATGATCCTTTCTTGTTTTTGTTATTTTCATCTAAAAAATTTTAGTAAATGTAAAAAGACAAATTGGGTTTGGGTACGAAACCAAAGTATGTCATTTTTCCTCCCTTACGGGGCCGCACACAGGACATTTTGCATCTGACAATTTAGCAGTATTCACGTGTCTGAGGAAGTTTGGTAAATTAAATCAGTAACTATTACCAGGGATAATCCAAAAGGTACATTGCATCGATTAACAGACCACCGGAGATAGAAGGGTCCAGGGTGGTAGTGTAAAATAAATCAAATAGTAGACTCCTTTGTAGGACTGTTAATTCGACAGATTCATCCCCAAAAGCGAAGCATCTCAAAACTCTGTTCTTTCGGAAAAATTAAGAGAACGATTCCGCAACTTTACGAGTAAGTTTTAAGGGTTGAAAGGAAAATAAAGTAAAGTTTTTTAAAAGTTTTAAAAAAACGAGATGTATGAATCAAATCAGACGAATAAAATATTTAAACTGTTATTATTACTTTTAATAATATAATATACTGATATATTTTGCATAAATTAAATATCTCTACAACAATAACAAAACAGAAATTAATAACAGTTTTCGTTTAACCCATATCTAATGTGGTGTTGTTAAGTAAGTCAAAAATTGTACTCGACATCGAAGTGGATGTAGTTAAATCCATGAAGGTTGTGTTAATTGTAGAACTGATATCATAAATAGTGGTGTTATAATGGATGCTATGAAATTTTACGTTGGTATAATTTGTGTCACACGGATGATTTTCAATTGGATTAAGAATAGATTCCATAAAATAAGCCATTAAAGAACCGGCTGTTAATCCAAAATTATATGATAGAGTCATCATATTTCCTATAAAGATACGTTGTTTTATTATTGCATGTATTTAATATAAGAAATTTTAAACATTTAACCTGTTAATTCTCGATGATAATCTTCCACTTTGCTCGGTGCCTGAATAATAGGAACACTTCCAAATACACCATTACTTAAACCCAATATCAAAATGAACATAAACGGAAAAATTTCTTCGGAGAACACTGGTGCGTTTCTTGGGATAGTACACATTAATACTAATGGAATTAAAATAATTCTGATGACGCAGCATTTTACTAAACGACTTCCGGTCCAATATGCAGAGGAAGACGAAAGCATTTTTCCTAACAAATCTGCACCATTAAAGATTGCCATCATTAAAATTGGCATCCAAGAGCCTAAATTGCAACTAATGATTTCTGATACAACTCCAGGATATGCAGACAAAGTTGTAAAATATGCTAATCCTATTGATATCATATATGGATAAATTGCCTTTGTTATTTCCCATCTCGATTGAATTCCTCCTAGAAAAGAATTAAAACATGAGCAGATGCGTTACATAACCAGTAAATTACTTACTTCTTATACCACTCACTCCATGTCCAGTACTTGTACTTGGTCTGCCACGAATAACAACATCTTCAACTTTATAAGTGGGAGCAGGAGCAGAGGGTTCGTAAACAGGATTTGTAAAACTAAGACTCGTACCAGTTGGAGGTGGACTATTTTGTATTTTCAATACACCATATTGGGTATCAGTAGTTTCTATCTAAAATAATTTTTTTTTAATTCAAAGTAATACAAATTGTAACAATTTCATACCAAGCCTGCATCTTCAGTTGGCTCTAATGTAATTCTAGTTTTAGCTCTATCACATAACGCTATATAAAACTGAATGAAATCAGTTCTTCGAATTAAGTGGTACATTGCAAAACAAGTACCCACGGCAAATACCGAAACTGTAAAAAAATAAAGTGTGCTTCCACGAATTTCTCTAACCAAGCACCTGGTCAGTACACGTACTGATGATGTAAAAACCCCAGATGCGCCTAAAACAGTCACTTTATTTACTGCCCCATTAAAAGAGTTACTTTTAATATACTTTCTCCAACCATAACTGCTTGCGTGTATCTTGCTGGTAGCATACTGGTATATCCATAGAAGCTTGATTGTTGAACTGTAACGGATAATTTATTTAACTCTTTATACAGTTTAGTAACTCATCAGTAATCGCTGATTGAGAGCTATGTTATGTTACTGATTTAGAAATAGCTTTTAGAATTTGTACAATGCCTAAAGCACCACTCATGATCATGCCAGGCTTAATTTGACTAAACCAATAAAAAAAAGTATAAATAAATATTTAGATACCTGTACATCCAACAGCAACTACTGCTACTGCAGCCAAATTAACTGTATACGATGTTGCTGTGCCAAAGGCTTCCCACCAAAGCTCACAAGTAGCCACAAATGTTAAAGTTATGAAAGACATAAAATACCCTAAAAATATACAAAATTAAAGATAATATTATTAAAAAATTTACATCTAATAAAATTAATAATGCTAATTATTGACGCTACCAAAATTAATCCTCGAATTTAAAGAAAATGTTTCCACTAAAAGGTTGTTTCCTAAAACTGTTATGAAGGCTACTACTATGTATACTAAGGACATGTCAAACACAACAGGAGTTCCAGGATATCTTATTTTAAAATAATCCATTGCCATTATAAAACTAAAACAAAACATTTACAATTTGGAATGTAGTTGATTATTATCAAAGAAAAATGAAATGTAGTGCAAACCTATTGTAAGGAAGCAAAAATCCAGCTCCACCAAGTATGAAGGATGCGTAAATTGCCATATACGAATCTTTAGGTGGTGATAAATTTGAAAATCCATTAGGTACGTGTAAATCACTTTTGCGGCGTTTATTTTTTTTTAGTTTTGTGTATCCACCTGTATCTACGGCCTCGATCATTTTTTAACTTAATAAATAAATATCCCCTTATTTTGATAAGAATCCAGTAATGGTGTATATTATATTATTATAATTTAAAAATCACTGATACTTTAACATAATGTAGTACTTAGGTAATGCCTGTAAATAAAACAAACACGTACTTTTTTAAATTGTCTACACGCAAATAAATTTCACCTATATCGATTTTAACTTTACGCCTGCGGTGCTCGTTCGGCGCTAGTTCCTCAAAATTTAACTAGATGTAGATCAAGAATTACGCGGAGAATTTATGAAAACGTCTTTTCAACAAATTGAAAATTCGAAATTATTCGAAATGGTTTTTTGAATAAGATACTGCACCTAGTTCGCATTTAGACATGAAAATTTACAAAAATTGTCTCCGAAGAACGATTCGAGATATTTTGTACAAATTAAAATTTGCTAATCTGTTTTGTAGAATATTATTTCTTAAAATAAATAAATATGCACTATGAAATAACATGAAATAGTAAACATCATGAACATAGAAGTTCTTCTTTCTTTCAAGAATTTCTATGTTCATGGTAAACATTGAAAAATGTAACTTTAATTGCTATATGACACTAACCTACCACCCCCTTCAGTAACGTAAAAACCATTTACGTTTTCTGCATATCACAATAATTGTGAGGGTGATAGGGACTATTATTAATACTTAATGCATACCTAAAATATGTGTAAAAATTAACTTCTCTTTACTCCCCCAATTATTTTCTATAGTTTTGTGAATACTATTAAGTTTGGTTATTGCTATTGCTCTGGTTTATGGTCAAGTTTGGAGGGCAATTTGTATAACCCCTACTAGGTAAGGTTTCAAACAGGAAAAACTGACTCCAAAAATTTTGCTTCTTAAGGGTATTTTTTAAGAGGCTAGAACTTTAAAATGAAATAAAACACATAAAAATCCTGGTAATGGTATTGGCTTTATTAGAAAGATAATTTCGTGCCATTAGTGTTTAAATCTGATTTCTGGCATATGGGCGCCGCGGCTGAATCGAATAAAGCGGAATCTGGAAGTCCAATTTTCGACCATTTCTTCGAGCATTTGGGGCCGCAAATCAGCAATAATACGGCGAATGTAGGCTTCCAAGTCGTCCATCGTCTCTGGTTTATTAGTGTAGACTAACGACTTTGCATATACCCACAGAAGATAATCCAAAGGTATCTTATCTCGTCAAACCGGCCATCCTTTATAAAGGACAGCAAAGCAACGGCAAAAGTAAACTCTTGTCAAATACACACAATGAAGATAAAACCAATTATTATGGTTTCATTTGATACTTGGAAGCACTTCGAAGTATTGAGATAATATTATTTGTAATATTATTTATATTATAAGACCAGCAATCTGGCGTAAATCAAACACGGATAAACTGGAGAGCGGGAAACCGCGGTTCTAATCCTGATTGCGTCGGATATGTGCTGTGATCTAAAAAGTCCAAAATCGATCTGTGGACTATGATCCATTCCAACCCGCATTAGGCCAGCGTGGAATGGTAAGGCCTAAACCTTCAAGTTTTAAATTGAGAGAACTTGAAGAGGCGTATATCCAAAAATGGATGTAAATAAAAACGCTAATGAAGAAGAAGAAGAAGAATATTATTTAGTTAAAATTTTTGAATTTTATAATATTTTTTTTACGTTTTCGCCGTGAGCTGCTCGTCGACTCTGAACTAGAGGTCAGCGAAAGTGCTTATTAAAATTATTGTTATTATCAATTTTGATTGAATTATATCAGATTTGAAAATAAATTTGAAATTATTTGTCCAAATTAGTAAATTATTAGAAAAGGAAAAGTGGTGTCCTTTTAAAAGGACGGTAGGGTTATCCACTACTATATCGATTTAAAAGTTTTTCTTTTGTAAATCCTGCTTTTAGTTTATTTTACGGTTTTTATAGTACTCGTATAATCCACATTATAAATAAGTAGAAACAAAGTTTATGTAAAGGCAAATACAAAAATTTTAATAGACCATTTCACGCAAACTACAGCGCTTGCGTTGAAGCACCGTTGAAGAGCAGAATGACGCGAGAAATAGAATAAGACAGCTAGATGTTCGGACCACAATCTAGTAAGTTCGGACCAACTTACTACTTTTGCTACTTTCCCTATGCTTTTACGTGTAAAGACGTGCTTAGATATTGTGTTATAATTTTTACAGAGTAGTTCAATTTTGATGATTCTTTTTTTTATTGGATAGGGTACAGTTCGACGGTGGTCCCACTTCCAAAAAAATTCCAAAAATTCCACCCTTAACGGTAGAAAAATCGAGTTAAAATTGTACAAATTATTGGCACTATTCGCTCTAGTATTAGAGCTCAAATTTAAACATCATTTTAAACACGTCACACATGCGCCACAGAGTTTTCTTTCGTGAAATGGTCTATTAGTGTTAGCTATTTTTGTTTCGAATGGCTAGCAACTTGTAAATTAGGGTATTTGTAAAATAACACATGTGGCGGAAGGGAAGGTCATTCAAATATGGTTATTTCTGTTATCGAGGGGTTGCAGGTGGATTCTGTGGCGATATGTGCTCGAGTTAAGACGTTTGTTTTTAAAATAAATCGAAGAAGCTGAAGTGAATTTTATAATTCAAAGTTTTGTTTAACATTAGTTGAAATTAACAATTTACTTTTTTTGGATTTTGAACAATAAATTAGTGTAAATATTTTTTTAACGACATTTGTGAAAGTTTTGCCTAACATTAGTATTATTAACTATTTACTTTTTTTTGTGTTTTGAACAATAAATTAGTGTAAATATTTTTTTAACGAAATTTGTGAAAAATGGATTTCCCTTCCTCATCCTACACGAGAAAGCCAATAACGTTAGCAGAATTTTTACTCCAGCTGGAGAATGATTGTAAGATTGAGCCTCCAGATGAAATAACGATTTTTCCACCAGATAATGCTAACGATGGGTACGATACTGACGAAGATTCGGGTAAGGAAAATTGTGTGGCACCAGGAAATTGGTCTGTAGGCCAACAAAGGACAAGTATCGAATTAAAATATGCATCGGATAATGACTGGGACAGTGATGATGAGAGACCATTGTCAGAAATGGTACAACGAAAACCAAAATATACCAAAACATTCGATTATGAGGTGAGCAGTGATTTTCAAGTGCCGCGTTTTCATAATTGGAATCAAGAATCAAGGGTGAATAACAATCTTTCTCCTGCCGCTTACTTTAGATTGTTTTATGATGAAGAACTCATAAATATGATTACGAACTATTCAAATACTTACGCCCAGCAAAAAAATCGTCAAGGAAATATTACAGAGAGTGAAATACTCTGTTTTATTGGTGTTCTGCTTTTAAGCGGCTATGTACGCTACCCTCGAAAACAAATGTATTGGCAAAATTGTAACGATACGAAAAATGAAATGGTGTGCAATGCTATTGCGCGTGATAGATTTCAATTTATTATGACTAACATACATTGCAATGATAATATGAAGCTGGACGTAACTGATAAATACTCAAAAGTTCGGCCGTTATTCGAAATTTTGAATAAGAAGTTTATCGATCATGTTCCAGCTGAAGAAAACCATAGCATAGATGAAACTATGATTCCTTATTACGGGCGTCACACCGGAAAGCAATTCATTAGGGGAAAACCGATTCGGTGGGGTTACAAATTTTGGGTTGGTTCCTTGCGGTTAGGTTACATCGTTCACTTTGACCCCTACCAAGGAACATCGGTTACGCTACCAGAGAAGTACCGACATATGGGACTTGGAGCGTCTGTAATTTTAACTTATGCAGACATTGTAGAAACCTTGCCGCAGAATGCATACCATTTGTATTTTGACAAATTGTTTACGTCATTGTCTCTCATCAAAGAGCTGACAATAAGAGGCATAAAAGCTACTGGTACTATCAGGGAAAATCGCATTCCACGGTCACCATTTACCAGCTCAGCCGTGCTAAAGAGGATGGATCGTGGTTATTTTGAGTATGCCTTGGTTGATGATGAGGTGGTGATTACGAAATGGAACGATAATAGTGTTGTAAGCGTAGTTTCCAATGCTTTACCAATTTTTCCTGTAACCAAAGTAAAAAGGTTCTCGCAATCGGCAAAAAAGTACATTTATATAGATCAACCGCGACTAATAAAATCCTACAATGAAAATATGGGTGGCGTTGATCGCTGTGTCCAAAATGTGGGTGATTACAGGGTATCGATAAGGGGGAAAATGGTGCTTTCCATTATTTGCCCATTGCATAGATATGGCTGTGCAAAACGCTTGGCAATTACACAGGTTCAATGGCGGAAAGCTCGACCATTTGGCCTTCCGCAGGGCTATAGCAACTGAAGTGCTAGAGACCTACCGAAAACCAGGGACAAGAGGTCCTTCCAGATCATCAAAAATGGCACACGAGCATTCTCGTTATGACAGACTGGACCACCTAGTTCTATACAACAGTAAACAAAAAAGATGTGCAGAATGTCACCAAAAGGCAAATTTTATATGCCAAAAATGCGAAGATGGTCTTCATCCAAAGGACTGCTTTGCACAGTACCACACAAATTTGTAATTATTTTATAATGTTTACCTGTGTTCACTTTATTTTATTCATGATAATATAATAAAATTTTAATTCAATTGCATTTTTTTGTGTACTATTATGCCATGGTAGTGGATAACCCTACCGTCCTTTTAAAAGGACACATTAGGTTTGTTCGTTTGTATGAACTAACTTGCTCGGTTCAAGTTAGTGCAAATGAACTGTGTTCGTTTGGCTGCTCAGTTCATGACCGAAAATGAACTTCTTGCTCGACCTCCATAGGAGGAGTAGGCAGTGCAAGGTAGAACACTATCTAACTTTTGTGGTGAGAGTATTTTGATCTCGAAAGATAACCCAGTTCAAGTTAGTTCATACAAACGAACAAACCTGATGTTTCGGTCATTTACAACACTTTCAGAATTTTTTTAGCAGTTTTCTGCGATTCAGCATAATAACGTGACCAATATACAGAAGAAAAAATTTTAAATTTCAAAAAAAAATAGTTTCAGGTTTATATGGGTTATAAATACGCTGTCTGGTATGTATTGCTTCTCGTAAACCAAGATCTTCTCACAGAGTCCATAAAGTAGATGAACAAAGATCCAATTGATGTGCACGATAGAAATTGTCTTATTTCGGGTCCTCCTCAACACTATAACGCTCTACAGCAGCAATAGCTTCTTTTGTGCATAAGTACTAATTCTAGTGCATAAGTCTAGGTATATTCATGGTGAAATGGCAAACAAAACTAAGCACAAATGACATTTGGGTTGCCCGATATGACCAACCTATGACAGTTTAATCTCTATATTTGAAAATCAAACCTCTAGAAAAATCACTCTTTACATGTTTTTAGCGGTTGCTATCTGTGATCTGATGTGCTCTTCTAAAAAAGCGAATTGAAATGTTTACAATAATTATTGCAGCAGTCAAAATATTTTCTAAAGCTTTTTGCAATTATTTTCAATAACATGTGGAGTACAGAAGATGATATTTTCAATGCTGGAAAGCAGGCCCAACTAGAAGGGGGGCACTCGGGTATTTGTCCCCGGGGCCCGGGCATCCTCAAGGGTCCGGAAAAATAACTGTATTAATTTACCAACTAAATAATAATACAAGGCAATATCAAAAAGATGTTGATTTCTATTTTTTTTTATTTCATTTTACCTATTTCCGATATTCTATACTTATTTTTCCTAAATAAAAATACAAAGTTTTTGATGTTTTCTTTTTATAGTAAATGAAATTTTTAAGAGCAAGGGGCCCGAGAAAAATCTTGCCACGGGGCCCGACGTGGCTCTCGACGGCCCTGCTGGAAAGGCAATATTTCACACTATGTATCGTGGGATTACAAGTAAAAGGAACAAGTCAAAAATAATATTTTGAATTTTGTATTATTCAACTTTCATTTTTACTGCATTTAGATGTAAATTTTGATCATCTTTCCATCATAGCAAGTACACACTAAAGGTGCTTGCACACTTAGGTGACGCGACGCGATACAAGGCGACGAATTTCTTGACGATTATGGGGCACTTTTAGTTATCTCGACCTAACGATTGCATGTGTATAGGTACCGGTATATGTTATGTGTAAACAGGTTTGGAAATTTCTCTCACAAGGGAACCGCCAACACTGGTCATCACCGATTTGCATTATTTTTAACATACCTTTTGGTCATAATTAGTTATATTATGGAGTCGCGAGTTAGAGCTCAACGAGAACGGACGTATGAGCCCGGAATATGCGTTATCAATTGTGTATAGTGATAAGTGCTAATACATTTGCATAGTAAGTTAACATTTAAAATTGCAAACTAACAATTTAAAACTTTGAACACGTCTACACGATTGGAATCTTTGCCCCCTGGTGTAGGGGCTAAAAGCTAGTAAAAATGAGTTCTAACAAACACAAAGCTAATGCTTTATTGCCTCCTTTAAATCCAGTACAACAAAGATATCAATGGCCACCTATATCGATATTAGAGCAAAATAAATTTTATTTACCGGAAAATCTGGATCCGGGCGTATCTGATACACAAGAACCCTCTCAACAGGCAACTGATGGGAATACTAATTCTCCGCTTCAACCACCCTCCCAAGAAATCAGAGATAAAAAGCTACCGCCTATCTTTTTATCTGGACCACTAAACTATACTCAAGTTATCACTAATATCAAATAAATCGTCAAAAACAAGTTTGAAACGTCTGTTTCAAAAAATTTTCTTAAAATAATCACCTACGATGTAAACGATTATAGAACTCTGACTAATAAGGAGAGATCGCCTACTCGTCATCACCGATTTCGTCCAAATTCACACTATATGCGTAGGGCTTGACTAGAAATGAAAGTGACCCAAGTGGAATTACCAGATGGCCAAGGGTTTTTTTAGAAAATAACATTTTTGTCGGGTAAAAATACCATAAGTTTACATACATAAGATTTCTAATACGAGAGTCGGTGATTGGAGTCCGCCGCGAAGAAAGTTTTTTGATTACAATTTTTAATACGAAGTTCAACTGTTAGGAAATTTTGTTTTTCTTTGACTTTTTTTCAATTTTTACAATACTTAAATATTTTACCTACTGAATATACTACCTCAAATAAACCGAATAATGCACAATGTATTGTACTTACGTAAATTTTTATAAAAGCCATAGGACGTCATTATAATAATAATAATAAAGACTTTATTTCTTATAAAGTTACAGTTAGTAATACTATATCTACATAAAATTCCTAATAATAGGTAATCTGACAGAAAAAATTCGTATTAGATATCTTATGTATGTAAACTTATGGTATTTTTACCTGACAAAAATGTTATTTTCTAAAAAAACCCTTGGCCATCTGGTAATTCCACTTGGGTCACTTTCATTTCTAGTCAAGCCCTACATATAGTGTGAATTTGGACGAAATCGGTGATGACGAGTAGGCGATCTCTCCGTAAGTACTACATTGATAACAAAATTAAACATCACACTTACCAAGATCCAAATACAAAGCCAATCTCTGTGGCAATTAAAAATGTTCCAACTTCATTGACACAAACCGAATTAGAGGAGGAACTCGCAACCTATAATTTACCATTTCTGAAAGTTACCCGATTACTTTACAAAGACAAAACACCAATACCTGTTTGCATTGCTGAATTAACAGACAACGAAGAAGCCAAGGGTGTCTTCAAAATAGAAAAAATATGGGAAGCTCGAGTAATCGTGGAACCCAGGAGAAAAAATAATTACACTCCTAAATGCCACCGTTGTCAACGTGTTGGTCACACCAAAACTTACTGTACTCTTGAACCAAGATGCGTTAAATGCATAGGCAATCATCTTTACTCCGAATGTACCAAACCCAGTACCCAAAAAGTTCAATGCGTCAATTGCGGAGACGAATATCTACTGAACCGAAGAAATACAACCGATACAAGATCCTTTGCACAAATAATCAAAAATCCATACAGAATTAATCCAAATAACTTCAATCAAGAATTTCCCAACCTTCAAAATCCAAGAATAAATTCAAGTAAAACCAATACATCTACTAATTCCAATGGTGCAGAAGAGCCGTTAAGAGAAACTTAAATTCGTTTCTCCAATTGCTACGTCCTTATCTAAGTCAAATAAAACAATTTCTTTTAACACACTTAATGCCAATGTTGTTCAATGACCCATAATTATCCTGTACTATCTCAATTAAAAATCCTTAACTGGAATGCAAATGGTATATATTTCTGAAATCAATTATTTTGTATCGGGGTTTGACCTCTCAGGCTATTTCTCTAGTTAATTTCTCTTGTAACATTACTATGCATAACAATGTACTTTGTTGAACTATAGTATTATACTTTAATAAAAAAAAAAAAAGTTATATTATATAAGGTGAAAATGTAAGTTCCCTTAATTCAACCAATTTGAAGAAAATCGATTTTGAAGAACGGAAATAGCAAGTAATTTTACATTGCATTACGCATAATGCATAATATTTTTTTATAACGTAACATATGCACTACGAGTATGCAACCCATCGTTTTTCATCATTTTTCCATGAGAAATACATTGTTAGCAGTTGAATAATGCAAATGCAATTTATACAATAATAATCATACGAATTCGTTCTTTAAAATTGATTTTCTCAAAATTTTCACCTTATGTATAAATAACTAAATTATGGCCGAAAGGTACGTTAAGAATAGTGTAAATCGGTGATGACCAGTATTGGCGGTCCCCTTGTCAATGAAGGATCCGAGGGAAACCTCGTAAAATATCAACATGATATCCAACAACCTTCTAAGACAAAGCAGTACAAAGGACGTAGTCCTGGAGAAACAGCGAGAGTGAAGTGAAAAATATCTATAGACGCCTATCCTAATCTTATTTGTGGAAAAATTATTAATCTAACGAAAAAAGCTTGGAGCTTACTGTACCTATTTTATTTTTTAAAAGAATTTTTTTTTATTTCTAAAAAAAAACATTTCTTTGGAAATATTATATACTCAAGTTTTATTCGACTTCATTTACAAGCGCCATGGAACAGTGAAATGAAAATTGAAGTTGACAAATTATTTTTTAATTAAAATTCTTTATTATTATTATCCAAATAAGTTTGAAAACCGAATACAAATGTTCAAATGTAAGATGTAAGTAGGGTAAAGTAAGGTAATTTGGTGATATAGTTAATTTGGTGATACTTTTTCAAAAATTCACCAACAACTTACCGTTTATCAAAATAATTTAAAATTGTTATCATATACTTCATACAGTTTCATCTGACTATTCAAGAAATTACAGGCTCTTATCTTATGTAGTTACCTCCCAGAAAAACTTTTAATGTAATATGGTGTCATTTTTCATATTTACTTCAGTGTTATACGTGCTAGGTAGTAAATGTGTTCTAAATCAATTAATAAATAAGGTAATATAGTGTTTTTTACATTATACTTTTAGAGTAAAGCCTACTTTTCAAAATGGCATAAATAAAATTACATGTTATTGTTTATTAATTAAATTAACCCTTATGTTGTAACGGTGTTTTCTTACCATGTGCGAATGCAATTTTGCTGATTTAAGATTATGTTATCTAATTATTTTTTTACGGCGTTAATATAAATTTTTTATATATACAATATTGTCAAAAAAGGCGGTCAATAGAGAGTACTTTTTGAAAATAATTTTATTTTGGCATTTCAGGCTATCACCAAATTACCTGTCCTTCAAATTACCAAATTTCAAAGTATTATTAGTA
The DNA here is from genome assembly GCA_958510855.1 of Rhagonycha lutea. NCBI lineage: Eukaryota > Metazoa > Arthropoda > Insecta > Coleoptera > Cantharidae > Rhagonycha > Rhagonycha lutea. The sequence goes on from OY294036.1 coordinate 35,397,706, forward strand.
ATCAAAAATATAGTACATACACTTCTGAAAATATGGTGAGAGCAAACCAAATGGTTTTACAGGAAGGTATGTCAATTTAGAAAGCTGCAGCACAAGTAAATGTTCTTTGGACCTCGTTTAAAACGCTTTATTTAATCGTGCTAACATGGATTTTTTTGATTTTTCGATTTTTAATATACGATTTTCTAAAGTTCTATTACTTTTTCCTTGTCGCAACGCAAATTACATTTTTTTAAACCCTAGCCTACTTTTTAGGCATTTTATTTCCATTTGCGCCTCTTCCCTCGCTTGCGTTTTTGGCCGCCCCTAATTTTATCCGCCCATTGTGTTTGCACATTGTGCACAAAGGCTCTGACTACAACTACCATCAGCAACATCAGTTCACCGAATACCAAAGTCAAACAGAAAGCAGAGATATTCAAAGACAAAATTATTAACAACACTACAGGATCTTCAGAAATCAGGATGTTCTACGGCTCATGAAGATTAGAAGCGAAAAAAATTCAATAAATGTTTAAAGAAAAATGATGACTGGGAATGTGGTGTCTGTTGTAAAAGTTATGATGAGGATGTACAAGAAAAGAATGGTGCCAAATGGATTCAATGCTCCTTCTGTTCTATTCCATACCACATGACTTGTCAATCACAGGCAAATGAAGACGAAATCTTTATGTGCGATGGTTGTTCTCTTTCAGATTCCGAGTAATTATGTTATGTTTAAAGTACTTTAAGTTTTAAGTTAAGTTTTATAACTGATTTTAGTTTTTTTAGTTATCACCAAATTAAATGTCCTATATCAACAAATTAACTATCCTATCACCAACTTACCTACCTTTTTTTAAAAAGAAAGATGTTCGTTTTTAATAGTTAAGAAAATGGAATTCAAATAAAAAAAAATACCTCTCAATAGGCAGGTATAAAGTGATTCTATTATTATACCAGCAAAAATCGGGAAAAACTTTCAAATTAATCAAACTGTATCCATGTAAACAAAATTATCACCAATATACCTTACCTTACCCTATATGGGCTATACAAAAAAATTAATAGTTTCCTTTCATACCAAATTAAAAATTCAAAAATATTTGAATCAACCATCGGTAAAATCGTAAAATTAATAATAGTAATTTAATTCTGTTTATCAAAATTCTTGGCAATCATCGCCCAATCAAAACACTGAAAAAATGGAAAATTGTGAAAACATTTAGAGATTTAGGTAAGTGAAAACATTTACCAATTTTAAAAATTTAAAACAAAAAATATAAATAAAACTTTTCCCGAAATTAATAATGTAGAGAGGGTCGCAGGGGTGAAGTAAGAACTTTATTCTGGCCGTCTCTCTAGTCGTCCTCTAGGTTGGGGGATAACATCGAAGAAGTTTCAAAACCGACTGTCTGATGATGAATTAACAATGTGAAACACAATCAAGTTTTACAATCAAATTTAATCAAGTTAAACTACCAAAAGTACACACACCAAGTTATATAGAGCCAGAGTAAACGCTTGAAGAAATTAAAATCAATATAAAAGAAACTTTTAAATTTCTAATATAATAAAAAATATATTAATAAAACAGTAGATACTACAATTTCTTCTCTCTTAGTCGCTGCTCACCAACCAAAAGCGATAAAAATTAAAAATTTAGGCTCAGGGCAGTTGCCTCTCCTGCCCCCCATCCTGCGTAAGAGCCAGCTTATGAGCATTTTTGTTAATTTTCTGACCTATAATATCTTTTTCTGGTTCAAATCCTAAAATATCTGTCTTACATAATTCTGTGGTCACATGCTATAAAGGAATAAGTCGACTTATACTCAAAATCATTTTTTTTGTAGTATTAGATATAATAATAGTGTTAAAAGGTGCTGCTATAAGGAGATAAGCCTCATGCAATTTGAACGTCAGAAAATGGAAATTTTCCTTAAAGTTGGGTATTTTATTTTTACTTATACCTTTATAGCATGTGACCACAGAATTATAAAAAAAACAGTTTTAAAAATCTTTATAACCTCTCCTAAAACTTTAGGCTTAGTTGCACCTATGCGTACAGCCCTGAAATATACAATATAATCCACAATATATAATCTAGATTGTTCTAGATCTAGATTAATTTATTTTAATCTTTATCGAAACTTTGGAAGTTGCATGATTTAATAACTATAAAATTAAATAATAATTATATATAGAATGTTTTAATATTTGTACAATAATCAATGTTATGTTATCATCATTAAAAATATTTTCTTTTACCGTTATTTTCTAGTTTATGTCGTTTATGTATTACTTATCATTTATCAATAAACAAATAAATTAATGCTTAGTAATACGAGTGTAAGCTGAGACACTGCCTAGAAACATCTGACATCTGTTTAAGTAAATGTCAAAATTGTTGTGCTGGTCAAAGGTTTTCGAATATCGAATTAAGTTAAACATAATTATAATTTAATTTAGTTGTCAGCGAAAGTTCGGTAGATTTATAATGTATATGATGGATATTGTGTGATATTATGTAATTTGTGCAAGACGGTAATGAAAGTGCGGTATGTTACCCGAATGTATTTGTGTTATGTTTACAAATTTTAGTTCAATTATGTGGATGTTTACATTTAAGCATATTATTAGTAAAACGTAATATTTTCTTTGAAATTTTAAATAATTTACAAATATGGGTGCTAAACATAGTACCACCAATGGGACTCAAAGTCCTCGTAATATGACATTTTCAACGAGCAGTAGTTCGGAAGTGGTAACTACTCCGGCAGGTTTTCGATTGTTACGTACTCTGCCTGGTATCGACCTATCAAGTGATCGTCAACGAGCTCGTTCTTTATCTAGTGTTCCTGATTTACATTCTAGTCATGAAGCAATATCCATACCTACCACTGGTGTTTCCTTTGATGTTTCCGCCAGTCCTGAAACTGACAGTAGTTCTACAGAAGAAAATCCTATTGGTTCGAATGCAGCCAGTATAGCTCTTGGTCGAGTCTATGCTGCACATTCGCTTCCATCACATATTTGGTCTTTAAATGGTAAGTTACTATTAATAGCTATTTTTGAATTTATACGTAGTAATATGAAACCTTGGTTTTTACCTTACTTACAAGGGGAAGGCGCGATATTCGGGAAACAGATTTTTTTTATATTAATCGTACTTAAACATCAGTACCCCGACTTTATTTTGTGCAAGTAGTAAAGACCAGCAGTCTGGCGTAAATCAAACACGGATAGAATACAGAGCGAGAAACCGCGGTTCTAATACTTCTTGAGTCAGATATGTGCCGTGATCTAAAAAGTCCAAAATCGATCTGTGGACTATGGGGAAGGCAACGGGAAACCACCCCATTAACATTTCCCTAGTAAAGTCTTCTTGGCTTAGCCAAGGCCAACCGAAATCGGATAGGCACCTGAAGAAGATGAATATAAAAAAAATCTGTTTCCCGAATATCGCGCCTTCCCCTTGTTAGACTTAATATGCAGAAACGAATATTCGTCATTTCGGGTCTATGTTGGTGTCAATTGGTGGAATTGAGTGTCACGCGTTCTCCCTCCACATTGACTGCGCAATATTTTGGCTATTCCTAGTCACTAAGGAAAAATCAAGCTATGCTATATAAAATATTATGTCTTTACAATGACAAGACAAGTCTGTGGGATCAGAAATAATTTTTTTAAAGTCTCGGTTATCTTTTATTCTTGTTACCCTAAAAGAACTTCGTATCATATTATAAAAATACTGAGATTTACTTTAATAGCCCTAGTTACAATACAAAATACACTATACAGTTTATTGCGAGTTTAGTTCTGCATACATCTGGGCCCAGTTTTGGTACAAGAATATAAAAATTTTACGTATTTCTTTATAGAAAGAATGTATACGTAATACACTGCCCTTAATATATTAAATCATAGTTGTAATAGAGTGACGATGTAATTTGTTTGCAAATTTGATGAAATTAGAATTTGGGAATCCCCGAATCTTAGTTTTGAAATTAAGCAATATTCAAACAAGTAAATTAATTCCTTTTTGCGTGATTATAAAAAAAGAGATAAGATTGTGTCTCATTTTAATTTTTGTAATATTTTGGAAATACAAAAGTAACAAATACGAAAGCTCTTATTTTATCTTGACTTTAATTCAGTTTTTAGAAAAATAAAATAATGGGAATCTTTCTGTCCTTCACCCTATTTTCTTAAAAAGAATCGGATTAGCGATACCTTTTATCTTACAAGGGGACCTTGTCGACGACTTTTCCCCGATTTACATAATTTTTAACATACCTTTTAGGAAATAATTTTTTATACTTCAGGTTAAAATTTCAGGACCCGGATTTGAATAAATTTTGATTAAATCGATTTTAAAAATCCAATAAATTCGTATTATAAATTAGGTCTAATGCGAACTGCGTCCAAGATATTATCTAATTTAAAAAGGTTTGTTCAACTATTTAACCTCACTTTTTGTTACATAATTTTTAATAATAATTCTCGTAAAATCACGCAAATAACTAGTTAATATGTTACTTAGACATGTTACAATTACTGAGAATTAATTCATAGCATTTTCTGTACGTTTCATATGTACATTTATACAGTTTAATAGTTAACATAATGCTTTCGTGGGTATTCAAGATTGCGACAACTGCCAAAAGGAACATTGCAAGTTTGTTTTAATTTCTGAAAGATTTCAAACAACAAATTAGATTAAAGGAACTTCTCATATCAGAATTTACTGCAAACGTTGGATTTATAAAATATCAGATTAATGAAACTACTAATAAGAAAACAAATTCACAAGGGTGAAAAGCCTTGTGAAATAAGAATAAATGCCTTTAGGTATTATTGTTACTCTTATTAAAAAAGTAAAATATAATTATATAATAATATACATACTTCTATTTGTTTAAAGAATTGGCTAAAGTTAATAATTTACAATATTTAATTAAAAAAAAATTCATTTCCTTTCGATTAAATTCCTTCGGTTGATTCCGATTATCGCTTTTCTTCTTCTACCTCCTTTATTAATGGGTTTTACAAATTTCTAAGTGCCCCAGTTACTACCTGTAAAAGAAGTATCTAAATTATTTATAAAGGATTCTTAAATTCTTATTGATTTTCAAATTTAAACTTACACGGCTTTTCACCCTTGTGAATTTGTTTTCTTAGTAGTTTCATTAATCTGATATTTTATAAATCCAACGTTTGCAGTGAATTCTGATATGAGAAGTTCCTTTAATCTAATTTGTTGTTTGAAATCTTTCAGAAATTAAAAAAAACTTGCAATGTTCCTTTTGGCAGTTGTCGCAATCTTGAATACCCACGAAAGCATTATGTTAACTATTAAACTGTGTAAATGTACATATGAAACGTACAGAAAATGCTATGAATTAATTCTCAGTAATTGTAACATGTCTAAGTAACATATTAACTAGTTATTTGCGTGATTTTACGAGAATTATTATTAAAAATTATGTAACAAAAAGTGAGGTTAAATAGTTGAACAAACCTTTTTAAATTAGATAATATCTTGGACGCAGTTCGCATTAGACCTAATTTATAATACGAATTTATTGGATTTTTAAAATCGATTTAATCAAAATTTATTCAAATCCGGGTCCTGAAATTTTAACCTGAAGTATAAAAAATTATTTCCTAAAAGGTATGTTAAAAATTGTGTCAATCGGGGAAAAGTCGTCGACAAGGTCCCCTTGTTAGGTGTTTTCGACGGATGCACCAGTGAGGCCGCTAGGCCGAACAGTAATTACCGTCTATTTTTAGTATGAGTTGTAATTTGAAATTATGCATAAATAAAATAGCAAATATTTCTATTTCAATTAATTCTATTAACAATAAGTATCTAATTTTTTCACAACAGTGTTAATTTTGCTGATCACAATAATGATCATAATAATTATCACAAAAATAACAATCACAATTAGCTAATAGTTTTCGCTATTTGTAATGAAATTTTAATTATAGTACCTATACTTTGTTTACAAAAAAAGTCTGCCAAGTTCGTTAATGATATAAATCGATCAACAACCGTAAGTTCCTTTCATCGATTGTTCTTATTAGTTTTAAATATTTTAAGACTGAATTGTTGCGAAGTGAATAGTTTTTTTGCAATACTATTTTATTGAAGGTTTTCGAAATATTAATTCAAAATAAAACCTAGAGATCTAATATTTGGAGTTTGATACAGATTACAGACATCACATTAAATCTTTAACACATTTTGCATTCATGAGATGTCGCTGTGTATAATTTGTATCAATAGATTCAATTTTTTTTGTAAGACTATCTTACACGTTATATAATTTTTTAATTTATTAGATATTCTTTATAAATGTACAGACATAGATTTTTTAATAAGTTAATGCATTTGTAATTTATTTGATGATAAATTAGAAATTACAATGTTTTTTCAGTTTTTAGTCAATCGGAAATATTTCTCTATTCGTTTAATAAGACACTTTATCGTTTATCAACGTTTATTGATTTGTATACATTTGAAGGACACTACTTATTTAAATTTTATGGTAAAAATATGAGTAGCGCTAATATTACTAATTTTTCTGTTCATTTAAATATCTACAAATTAGTGACATAATTCAATAAATAATGATAAAAAAATATTATTATATGTACTACCGTAATATATTGAGTATTCAAGTGACACTGTCACTAATTCTATAATATTAGGTAGATATAACAATACAACCTCAATAATTCGTACGCATTTGCGGGTTTATCACACCGAAAATGTTTAACTTTATCATAATACAAGATTAATGTGTAACTGTAAATTTTTAAAGTACCTATTTCCTTTTTATTTATTTATAATATTTTTAATTATGATAATAAAACTACAATGACTTACTTTAATTTTGTAAAACTTATCTTGTATCAAGTTATCGGAAAGTGCAATCAATACGTCCATTCCATACCTATATTTTCATTAATTGATTTCAATTTCCGATAACTTGATACAAGATAAGTTTTACATATTAAAGTAATTCATTGTATATTTTTCACAAGTTAATAACTCAAAATATATTTATAATATTTTAATTAAGAATTTTATCCGAAGAAACGAGAGCTGCCTCCCTGACTATACAGACTACTACACGAAGAGGCCCGTATAATCCGGGAGGCAGCGTTGCATTTTTGTCGGTGTTTTCATCCCTCACAATTTTTGTATTAAATAATGTTAGTTTGAATATAATCTATTAAGCAAACCAAGCGCCAGCTGTTTGCATCAGAGTGGAGTTGGCTATAACAAAATTTATAGGGGTAGCTGACGTATAAGCAGCTATTTTCAGTGCAGCTGACGATTACTTTTATGTTTAATATTATTTAAACTAAAGATTGACATATTTCAAATTTCGTCATAGCCAATTACACCCAGATGCAAACAGAACTCTTCGTTTGCTTAATATATTCAAACTATCATTTAATACAAACATTGTGAGGGATGAAGACACCAACCAAAATACAACGCTGCCTCCCGGACTATAAGCATGGAACGAGGTAGAGTTCCGTTATTGAAAGAAGAAAAGGTGGGGCTAATGTGCAGGAACGAAAATTAGTCCTTTCGACTTTATGTTCGTGTCCATTGGTGGAATTGGGTGTCACGTGTCATCTACTGCGCCAGATTTTGGGTACCCCTTTTCTTCTTTAGATACAGCTACTCTACAATACACCTAGAATCACAGTACTAATGGATCAAAAGCCACGCCCGTTGTACGATAATAATAATACAACTATTGAATCGCAATTACAATTCATGACAAGCGCTTTATTTTAAACTAGATAATTAATAGAAAATAAATTACTTGCATAAAATTTTTGTTACGAATATGAGATAATAAATTATTGAATCATCGATATGAAGTTAAAAAAGCACTTGTCGAGCGCTAAACGATAATAATATAATAATGAACGAGGGACGTTACACAAACATATTGAGATAAGCTGAAAAAATTGCGCATTAAGTTTTGATTTTATTAAAATCTTTCATTTAACTTGGTATCATCTGTCCGTCGTTCGTCCGTGTAGACATTTTTGAGACCTTTTTTCTTTCTTCCCCGACGTACTAGAGAGCTGATATTTGGTACACAATTTTCACTCATGAGACATTTTCATATCGTCGCTGTTTTGTAGTAAGGGCGAATAAACCAAATGAAAAATTTAACAGGCAAGACGTTTACGGCTATTGTGTGAGTTATCTATCAACGATTTGAAATTTATTAAGCGTTTATATTAAAGTCTAAGGATATTACTTACTATAAAATATAAAAATAACGCTTCAAATTATTTGTGCAAAGAGAAAGAATTGATAGAAATATGTAATTCGCATTTTCGTAAAATGGCTTATTCGCCCTTACTACAAACCAGCGACGATAATATGTTCATTTCGTATTTGAAATAACAAAAATATAAAGAAAGCAGCTTATAAGCTACGTAGTTGTTTCTTCAATAACTGTAAAGTGGTTTAAATTTTTATTATTAAATGAAAAGAGCACTTGTTGCATGCAAACTAAAGTTATAATTGAATCAGTTATTGCAGAAACAACCTAAGTCACTTTTTGGCCAAATTGAGTTAACACATGGAAAACATCTTTTCGACAGTTCTGCATCGTTTGGTGCTTAAAGAACTTAAAAAGGTAATTCTTTATCGCCTTTATGACAGAAAACGATACTGGAAATTTTCGGTTTAGTGCTTAAACAACCTAACTCGCTGACTTTTTTTCTTCTTAATTGGGGACCAGTCTACTACAAAAAATGTCGGATGTGGTTGTTCGGCTTACGGCCTCACTGGGATTCTGATGTGGCCATCCCATGACTTTACCATACATTAACGATATGGTGTTATAATTCTCATATGTCGTATAAGTTATAAGTACTTAATTATTTAAAAACAGTGGCATCTCGTTAATCCATTCCCTCGCGTCACCCCCACCATCAGGTTTCCGTGAACCAATTTCACCCAAAATCTAATCAGCTCTAAGTCTCAATATAAAAGTACTAAATATGCAATTTGGTTGAGAAATTCCTGTTAGTTTGAGCGCTAGAGCGCACACAAAATTTACGTGACATACACACGCACACTCACACAGACATTTCTTGATGTTTGGTCTCAAACAACTCGTTGGACCTCAAGGACCATAAATCCGTCGAAATCTGAAATTTTTTTTTTTTTCGATTACAATACTTTACCATTATGTATGGTATACTACGTATACTCATACTATGTATGGTAAAGTAAAAAGAAACGCTCTCCGTGGAAACAGAGAAGTCGTCTAGAGCTGTACGGGTATCATTTTCCATCTCAAAATTCCACCATTTCGTACATGTATCTACAAAACCGGGTTATGTTAAGGTTTCTGAATTTGTACACGCACAATTTGTACTACAGTGAGTTGATAAAGAAAATAAACCATTTTATGAAGATATTTATGAACTACAACAAAACAAAAAAGCGAAAAGAGAAGTCTACCACCGCAAAATAAAGACGTATTCTCCTCAATAATGTACTATTTGCATTGAAGTTTTACGTTTGTTGCAGAAACACCTTAAGTCAAAATTTTCAAAACGGTTTTTTGATATGATAATTAAGTTCTAATAAAATATGATTTATTCGATTCTGTATACAAATAAACAATTAAAAATTTGAATTAATAAAAATTTGAGTTATTCTTTGTTTCTGAGAGTGAAACGTTTTTTTCGTTTCCTGAACATCTATAAAAAGTGACTTAGGTTGTTTAAGCAATAACTGATTCAATTATTGTTCTTTGTATATCAAATTTGAGTTTCGGTCAATGATCTATCACGAGATAGATAATTTCTGCAACACAACACTTATCACAAAAACACTCACATATTTCCTTAGCGATTGTCCGCGATTTTGGGATTATGTAGAGTGTATTTTTTTCCATAGACTAGGAGGAGTTAATTCGCAGAAACGAATATTCGTCATTTCGGGTTTATGTTGGTATCAATAGGTGGAATTGGGTGTCATGTGTTCTCCCTCTACATCTGCTACTACGCAAGATTTTGACTTCTCCTACAACAAATTCACTCTACATATTAGAGTAAATAGAATCTACTAGTAAAGACACTCGAGCATTTTTAATGTTCCAGATTTCTGTATTCTAAGATTAGTTCACATATGTGTTCACAGATGTCGCAGTCCATTTCAGTTGTATTTGGCGCTCTTATAAATTGACATACAATCTGTACATACGATTTTATAGGTTCCTTTTACACATTTAAATAATGAATAATAAACTTTGTTTATCTTTCAAGTTTTAAAATGCGAACAACTGTTCCAAAACGTCAAACTTATAGGTTCATTTCATATAGGTTCATTTAGAATAGTGGTTTTCAACCTTCTTGTGGAGGTGAAACACTTATGGCAATAATAGACAAATTGCGGAGCACCATGTTTATTATTAACATATTTACAAAACAGAAAAACATTTTTATATTAAAATAATCAATTTATTCCGCGTAATACTTAAAACAGGTTGAAAACCACTGGGTTAAAATCACAATCAAGTAGTAGTGCCCTCTAGGGTACTTAAGATGAACTAATCTTAGAGTATCAAATTATTGGAACCAATTTATGAATGGGATTTCAGAGGAGTGTCCTTACTATGATATTATCGTAGAGAGAATCTTGTTAATAGGAAAATATATCTATAAGGTAAAACACCCAGCACTTGAACACCGCAAGAAATGGAACTAGCACTTGAACAGATTTTTGAAATTGTATTAATGCAAAAACGGAATATTCATAATAAGTAATATCCGTATTTTATAATTACTAGATGATTTAGCAATTGATTTCTATAAGTTTTTTTAAATTATAAATCGAAATAATTATATTTTTGTTAACTTGAAAGTTGCAATGTGGAATAGCCGATAAGCATGCTACTTTTGCCATCGAAAGTTACTACACCGTAAACCGCGCAAACACAGTTTTTAGGTTATGAACTTGAACTCGAAAAAACTAACATAAAATGATCACGTTTGTCCATTACGTTTGTCATACATAAATAAATCAATGTTGCCAAATGTATCTTTAGAATATCGATTTGATTTTTGTTTGATTTCGACTGATTTTTACTATTTTCACACGTGTTCAAGTACAACCACCACCGGAGTGTTCAATTACGACTGCGATTCAAAGAGATTGTTCAATTACTGATGCATTTGAAGTATATTTTAAAAACCTTGTAAAAATATGATAATTTTATTAATTATTCCTTTTTTCTTTGCTATTATATGCAAAACTATCTATATTTTCATAAATAACATATTTTAATCAAATTAATCGAATTTTATTTGCTTAAATTAGAGTGAAATAGGTTTTACTTTCAAAACTGTTCAACTAGTGGGTGTTTTACCTTAGTCACAATATTTCATTTAATTTCGAATCGGAAGATACATTATCAGGCTGTGTGTTTTTGTGATGAATGTTATATTGGAGATAGTACTATATATTTACATAATATCTCATGATAGATCATTGACCGAATACTCAATATTTATTAAAAAAAATATAATATAAATATTTCTTTAATTCCACAAAACAGTAATTTAAAACGAAACTAATAAATTATGAAAATGATTAGAAATGTTATTTTAGGAATTTAATACTAATTAGTTTATAAATTTCGTCAATATTATATTGACCTCACCTAGAGGGAAGCCTTTCCCTGTGTTATTCGACCACTCTGTACCGGAAAATTGTGCATACCAAAGATTCTGACGAGTCAACACTTAAACCGATATCATTTTATTTTTTCAATAATTTAATAATATTTAATAATTTTTGTAATTTCTTGATGAAAACAGGAAACGTGCGGTATTTCTTAAAATAATCTGTTGTGTAATTGTGCCGAGTACAGGTAGCGCTAATGTAAAACTGAACAAAGTTAAATTCAAATTTTTCGAATAATGGTTACTTCTTCAACAAAATTTTAATTAACCCAGCAAAGTGGCATGAAGTGAAATTTAAGCTACTTCGAATAAGTCGTTGTGGGTTCTAATTCCTCAGTCGCCTGTTGGGCCAATAAAAGGAACAAAATATGCGACACAAACCTTGGCATGCTGCAAATGCAGTTTTTATAATAATCATACGAATTCATTCTTCAAAATCGATTTTCACTAAATTGGCCGAGTTATGGAATTTTAAATTTTCACCTGATTTATAACTGTAATTATGACCGAAAGGTTAATTCCTTAGTGCCCATATAATAATTACATAGGTACATTCCTAAAAATAATGTGAATCACCTCCAAATACTGCGGTGCAGTGTTTTAATGGTTTAATATTTTATTTGAACTTAGAGGAAAATAATATAAAGAATCCATACTTAAGGGTAACAATAAAGTTAAACTTATAAAAATATTTTGCAAGGCTTACATAGTGAAATTTTCATTCTCAAGTTGTATGAATTATTCACATGTACATGACAGTTTAAACTTATTATCTTAAATTATGTTTAAGTAAATTTAAACTTCATATTATTACAACTGGGGTATTCAATACATCCATTGTACTTCTTAACTTATCTGTTTAATTTACTAACATTAATAATAATGAGATGAAATAAATAACAATTTTGAATTGTCAGACAAATCGAATACTCTTGCTTGTAAAATATAATGGCTATCAGCAATTATTTCTATTTTATATTATTTTGTATGTAGTGTTTTGATTTGAATGTCATAAAAATGCGTCATTTAAAGAATAAAATAAAATATTGGTATAATAATTATTATTACCGCTGCCTGCGCATGAAGTCCATCGGAAATTGGGCGCAAACTCGACAGTCAAGCTTTCGCTGAGGTTAGGAGAGAATACCGGCAGCATAAATTGTGAATCTTTCGTGCATTACCATTACAATAATCAAACTTTTTATTTATTCATTGAATTATACATTTAATTAAAATGTATAATATGGTTGATATTTTCGGTGATGATGGAAATGCCGAATTCTTATTCATTAGATATCACGGATAACCTTTGACATTTAAATCTTAACGCGTTTGGAATGGGTATAGTTATTGGATCATGCATCCCCGAAGAAGAGACAGATAATCAACGTTTTCACCGTGTTGTTTATGGTATGTAACTAATAGTGATTGTCATTGTTTTTATAAGTTGTTATAAATAATGTATAATAACAGAATATTATAAATGTGATGTGTAGTTTAGGGACGAAAGAGTTGCTTCTCCGATTATTTGCAAATGATTATTTGTGCCGTGGTCCGGATACCGCGTTAAGCTTTAGGTTCAATTACTAAGTACATAAACATTATTCTGTGAGGAGAAACTATAAACTTGCAATTTGTTAGTGTGGGCCACCCCTAAGAAATAATCTGTTTCAAAATGTACATACAATTCCCAATAGAATTAGGAATATGTGCACATATTATACCAAGCGATGTTGGGAAAAATATTTTGAGATTTTATAACAAGTTAGTTTGCTAAAAACGTGTCCCAAAATGAACGGACATTGTTTAATTGCCATATTTTTTTTCGTGATAAAGTCAGCGTAGAAATTTTCACTTTATTATTTACTGTTATAAAATAAACTAGATGTAAAACACTCCAATAAAATAAAAAAAAAACATCTGCCTTTGGATCTTTTGACAGTGCACTTTGACACCTGTTAGTCTAAAAAGTGCCGCCAAATTTGCATGCCATATTCTCAAAGTCGTTTTTCGACAAAGAAATTTTTCGAAATTTTTCGAAAAAATAAAACTCGCGTTTTATGTCTGAATTATTCAAACAAAAATTATAACAATAGCTGGTTTTGCACAATGTAGAAATATCTATTTCTCTCTGGTCCTCCAGGTTGGGGGTTCTACGTCGGGCTTGCTCCTCGTCTAGGTAAAAAATGTAAAATGCTAACAAACCAAACACCAATTCGCAAGGTTGGTAGTTGGGCTCGGATAACGTTGTAATGCGTTTCAAAAACCGATTATATCACACAGAAATATATATTTAAACAAACACAAAAAAAATTCGATTTATTTATTAGAAAACTGCGTACAATAAATATTTTAGTTTTATTGCCTTCATGCTTGGTTTGTCAGATATGTGACAAGTAATTTGCTTTTATAGTGCTTGAAAGTCAGAATGCAGTTTTTAAAGTAAAGAACTTTCAAATACTAAAAATTAAAGAAAACCTAAAAATTAGGTTTTTCGCTTATCTGACAAGCCAAGTATGAATGTGTATGTCAACCTTGAGTAAATTAAATCTCTCTTCGTAGTTACATAAACACTATGTTTCAAGATTGTGGGAAACTAGCGATTGTTAGTGAATGACAAAAAATATAAGTTACTCGGTATAGCAACAGTATAAGAAAATTACGAAACAGAAATTCAAAATCGGGTTGCGAAAATTGTTTGTTAGGATTTATTTCTGAAATTTAGTCAGAAGAATTAGCCCGGTCATTTTATGTAAAGTAATAGTAGAAAATGCCGGCGTATAGAGATGCCAATTTCACATTGCTTCCAGATTCCCCGTATGAACATTTAGTTTCTGTTTTGTACTTGTCGATAAAATAAGAATACCTAATATCATTTTGACAGCTGTAAAATTCCTGTCAAACTTTCTTATGACTAGTCATGCTTTGGAAGGCACTTTAAGTCGGTGGTCATCCTGGGTTAGTCATAAAAGACCAGGATACAGGCACATCTGAAGGCCAGTCTAGCAAGCTACCCAATGGATGTAAAATATTTATATTCTCAGAGTTTCTAACACTGCCAAGGAAACGACGCAGATGTTGGGAAGATAATTCTCTAGAGATTTGCTTCTAGAAAAGGAAGAAGAAGATAATAATATTATATAGTTTTATTTATTTCTGAAGGCTTTTCAAACAATCCACTAATACCTTCGATGGACTGATAATAATTCTTCCGTGCTAAGCAAGAAGGTCGTATCTGTAAATACCGATTCAGGAGATATTTTTTAAAGAATTATTAATAGCATCCTCAATTTTTACTTACAGAAGGTTGAAATGTAAAACGTAATATTGAAATATGTTACTTTATCATTTCGCGTGTAGTAAATATCAAATTTTTTATCGTATGTTATTAAAAATTATGTAAATTTGGAGACATTTCAGGACCGGCCTTATTGCAGATACGACCTTCTTGCTTAGCACGGCAGAATTAATGATCATTATACCTTTTTTTTTTAAATAATTTAATTTAATTATTAAATAACTTAAATATTAGTTGCATAAATGACAAAATAAATAGAATGAATTTACTTTAAATTCGTAATAATTGAGCCGTTCAACCATAGAATGGTGTAAGTAAATTTTATACCAAACTGAAATAATTGACTTCAAAGTTCAATATTGTGTAAACGTATGATTCATTATTTGAAAAAAGCCAAGGGCTACAATAAATCATCAAATTGTTAAATTTCCTAAGGTGTTAAACTAAGATAATATCTAATTTTTTGTATAAATTTGACTTACACCATTCTACGTTTCAACGACTCAATTATGACTAGGTGCAAAAAAATAAGATAGCTTATCAAGAAGAAAGAAAAAAGATCTTGAAGTAATGTGAAATTGATGTCTCTAGTCGCCATTGAAAATGGTTGCTTGACCATTTCAAAACTTTTTTATATTTTTGTTTACCCAAACTAACATGTTGCTAGTTCAAAATTATCATTATTATTTCTCTATTTGCATTGTTCCTCAGTATTTTACTGATTTTTATAAAATTAAATTAAAATGCAGGCATTATAATACCAAACATTTTAATTTTTTTAAATAAAATATATAATTTGGAAATAGACTTATTTTTAGATTACAAACCGTATAATTTTAAAGTGATAATATTAGCAGTTTTTAATTTTAATACTTTTATTATAGTGGTTAATTTGTCCAACACGTTTATTTCTGTTTGTTTTCTTCGAGCATTAACACGAATTTGTTATTTATATCATACATTGATTACGTGCTTAAAACCACTGTCTATTTTTAAAACATCAAAGAATTTAAAGACCAATGACGACGAGGCAAATGTAGAAATTACGTAAAAAATGTATAGGATATTCTGTAATCTAAACAAAAAATCTTTAGAATACAATGCATACAGGTGTTCGCATCGATTGCATGGCAATATGTTTTTCAAGCTACAGTTAAAATTCAAATTTACCTAAGGGTCATTCCATGTGAAATCAACACACTTTTCTTGGTCATCATCTCAGATTTCGATAAAATTTGGTATATCGATAGAGTGTACTGAGACTAGCAAAAATACAAATTTTTATTTAAATATCTCAAACGGTTTCCAAAATATCGCTATGTAAAATTTTCAAAAATTGGCTGCCGGAATATTTTCTAATTATTATAGCAGCTCTCCTAATTAAGCTACAGAGGTGGGCGTGATGTCATTTTACTCAGTTTTTAATGCCCTTTCCGATGATATATAACACAATATGCCTGTTTGTAAAAATACTTTTCAAAACTCAAAATCAAAATTTTGAATTTGATTTTCTCAAAAAGTAAATCTTCAAAAAATTTTAAAAAATTCCTGAGAATAGTCTGTACTTATGGTAAGTGACTGCCAAAATTTAAAAGTGGGACGGTTATGGCTTCATAGTTAAAATAATTTTTAAGTACAAATGGTTTTGAAAGAACGATAGACTTTATATAGGGTGTTTTTTTAGCTGCATGAGAACTTCAAAATGAAATAAAACATTAAAAACCTGACGGAATGTTTTGGTTATAATTTTTTTATGAAAGTACAGTTAAAGGCATTTATGATTTGAACATGACTTCCGGCATGTGACCACCACGACTAATGGTTACGAAGCGCATCCGTTCAGTCCAATTTTTGACCATTTCTTCCAATATTTCTGGCTTTATTTCATAAATAGCTTGCTGAATATTAGCCTTCAATGCTTCTAGAGTTGTTGGTTTGTTAGCATAAACCATGGATTTAACATACCCCCACAGAAAATAATCTGGTGGTGTCAAATCACACGATCTTGGAGGCCAATTGATAGGACCACGTTTTGAAATAATGTTGTCACCAAATTGTCCTTTCAATAAATTGATGGTTTCGTTGGCTGTGTGGCACGTAGCACCATCCTGTTGGAACCATAAGTTGTCAATGTTTAGCTCTTGAAGTTTTGGAAACAAAAATGTATTGAGCATGTGTCGATATCTCACACCATTCACCGTAACGGTAGCTCCTTCCTCATTTCGAAAGACATATGGACCAATGATGCCGTTGTCGTGTATTCCACACCAAACAGTCAATTTTAATGGATGCAATGGAGTCTCAAGATAATGTCCGGGATTGGTCTCACTCCATATACGGCAATTTTGTTTGTTCACATACCCATTTAACCAGAAATGTGCCTCGTAACTGAACAAAATTTTACGGTAAAAAAATGGATCGACTTCCAATTGGTTGTGAGCCCAATTTGGTAGCGTTGTTCAATGGTCAATCTATGCATTATCAAATGCCAAACCTTGCTAAACACAAATGTCAAAAAACTGTTTCCATAGCAATCTTGATTCAATTGTTATCCCTATTGAAAGTTCTCATGCAGCTAAAAAAACACCCTATATTATAGTAAGTGAAGTACCGCAGAAATTGTTTGTGAAAAATGAAATTTACAATATTTTATAACAAATATAAGTCAGTGTGACGGAAATGAGTCTTGCCAAATAATTTGGTGCATTAATGGGTTGGGGGGGGGGCACATCTTGACGGCAAAATTGAAAAGTCCTACTTTGGTAATTTTTTCTGAGAAAATGAAATTATTTAGATCAATTTGGGTTTTGACACATTATTATACAAGTCTTGAAAAACATTTAAAAAAATTTTCAAATCAAAATATTACAAAATAGCGGCGTGGCAGCTGAACTCCAAAAACACCTTTTAAAATGCGGTTGAAAATCTCCCAATGGTGTCGTTAGATCTAAAATATAAGAAATGAAAAAATTTAGTTTAATATAATATGTTTTTCCAATCTGCTTCTACCAAAATTTTTAAATTTTTGTCTCAAAAATTTTTTATTACCGTTTAAGTGACGATTTTTGGTCGAAAAAGTTTTTCTCGACTTTAATCCTTTAAAACTCAAAAAAAAATTAAAATATAAAAATTCTGGGTCGATGCGGACTGGAAAAACATAATATATTAAATTAAATTTTTTTATTTCTTATGTTGTAGGTCTAACGACACCATTGGGAGATTTTTCACAGCATTTTAAGAGGTAATTTTGGAGTTCAGTTGCCACACCGCCATTTTGTAATATTTTGATTTGAAAAATTTTTTTAATGTTTTTCAAGACTTGTATAATAATGTGTCAAAACTCAAATTGATCTAAATGGATTCATTTTCTAAATGGATCTAAATGGATTCATCAGCAAGGTGTGCCCCCCCCCCTCATTTAATGCACCAAATTATTTGGCAAGACTCATTTCCGTAACACTAACTTATATTTGTTATAAAATATTGTAAATTTCATTTTTGACAAAACAATTTCTGCTGTTCGTCGCTTACTATAATATAAAGTCTAGCGTTCTTTCAAAACCATTTGTACTTAAAAATTATTTTAACTATGAAGCCATAACCGTCCCACTTTTAAATTTTGGCAGTTACTTACCATAAGTACAGACTATTCTCAGGAATTTTTTAAAAATTTTTGAAGATTTACTTTTTGAGAAAATCAAATTCAAAATTTTGATTTTGAGTTTTGAAAAGTATTTTTACAAAAAGGCATATTGTGTTATATATCATCAGAAAGGTCATTAAAAACTGAGTAAAATGACATCACGCCCACCTCTGTAGCTTAATTAGGAGAGCTGCTATAATAATTAGAAAACATTCCGGCAGCCAATTTTTGGAAATTTTACATAGCGATATTTTGGAAACCGTTTGAGATATTTAAATAAAAATTTGTATTTTTGCTAGTCTCAGTACACTCTATCGATATACCAAATTTTATCGAAATCTGAGATGGTGACCAAGAAAAGTGTGTTGATTTCACATGGAATGACCCCTAACAGAGAGGCATAAAGTGAAACGTCAGCGACTACGAATACGTATGTAGCTGTGGGTTTAAATTTCCCAGTCGCCTGTTGGGCCAATAAAAAGAACAAACCATCCAACCCAAAACAATAAAATATTTAGAGGAAATAAAAATTATCATCAAACTGTAAAAATAAACAATGTACGTTCAAATGTGCTAATAAGCAGTTGATTCGTGTTCAATGTATGAGATAAAATAAATTCAAATTAATAATTTATTATTATGTTATGTGCTTTAGAGCTTTAGACAATGTACAACTTATAATTTAATCGTGCATGCTAATAATGATTTTTTTTTAACATTTTGCATTGACAATTTTTTCGATAATAATTTTAATGCTTATAAGTTGCTATGTTTGTACCTTAATTTTGCTTCTTCTATAAAATTAAAAAATATATAAATATATTTTTGGGTTATTTACTTCTAAAAATTGTAAATAAAAATTTAAAAAATATTCAAGGCAAGATTCGAACTTGGGTTATATGCCCTATTAAACGAGGGTTGTATGATAAGTACCTGGCCTTGACAAGAAGAAAACATTTTTATGTGTAAAATTTATTTTATTTTTCAACGTAATCATCTTTCAGCTCGATATACTTAGTCCAACGTTTTTCTATCTTTTGTATCCCCTCTAAAAATTACGATTGCTCCAACCCTTCAAAATAAGTGTTCGTTTCAGCAATAACCTCATTGTTACAGCCAGATTTTTTTCCGCCGAGCCATTTTTTCATATTTGGAAATAGGAAATAATCGCTGGGTGATAAATCTGGCGAATATGGTGGACGCAGAAACAATTTGTATCCTAAATCATGGAATTTTGCTATGGCGAAGACGCAAGTTTGCACTGGTGCATTGTCTTGATGGAAGATGATTTTTGTCTACGACAAATGCCAACGTTTTTCTTTTACAGCATGGTTGAAACGGTCCAATAAGTTGACATAATACTCTCCATTAATCGTTTTTCCATTTTCAAGGTAATCGACGTGAATTATGCCGCATACATCCCAAAAAACTGGCCATGACTTTGTTTGATGATAAAAGTTGCCTCAGCCTTCTTTGGCTCAGATTCGCCTCGCAAGATCCACTGTTTAGACTGTTTTTTGGTTTTTGGTGTACTGTGATGAATCCATGTTTCGTCAACAGTTATGAACCGACGCCAAAAATCATTTGGATTGCATTTTAACATCGCCAAACATTCATTTGAAGTCCACACACATGTGTGTTTTGTCAATTGCGAGCAATTGCGGCAGCCATCTTTCGGATAGCTTTTTCATATCCAAATGAGTTGTTAAAATATTCTACCCCGGTTCAATTGAGATGCCCACAGTCTCAGCAATCTCACGCACTTTCACTCTCGAATCGTTTATCACGATATCGTGGATTTCTTCAATCATTTCTGAAATGATAACCTCATTTGGACGACCTGGACGATCCTCATCAAGAATGCTTGTACCGCCATGTTTGAAATCAGTTGTCCAATATTTTATGGTTTATATCGAAGGTGCAGAGTTCCTATAAACTTCGTTGAGCTCCGTTTGAATCTCATCATTTGTTTTCTTTTTCAAAAACATATATTTTATCACCGCTCGATATTAAATTTTTTTTATTGTTGTAAAATTACACAAGTTCTTCTATTTAAATAGCTGGCATTCACAAACTAGACCATGCAACAGCTTGACATTTTGGCAGTATTGCTAAAAAAGGTTATGGTTACGAAAAATATTTTTTTAAAAATTTTAGTAGCGTCATTTCTTGCCTAGGCCAGGTACTTATCATACAGCCCTCGTAGCTATAAATCTATATTCCGTGGTGTTTGGTACAGAACTGATAAGTGTAAAAGTAACTTCTTTTTTCAGGTTTGTATCAAATAAAAATAATAGGAATGTGACTTATCATTGTTCTACCAAATTATTACATCATATCTGGTAGTACTAGAGTTATCATATAACGATCAAATATATTAAATATAATGAAAATATAGCACAAATTATCCACGAAATTGAACTTATCAGAAAATTTCCATATTTGCACTTATCAGTTTTGTACCAAACACCACGGATATGTATTTGTCCACCAAAGTACACTGACGAAAATGCATCAATTTGTATTATTAGTTATATTGTAAATATAAATTAGCAAGATAAAGAACAAAAATAATTATAGTTAAATGTAAAGGAAAATTCAAATTTTCACCATAATAACAAATATTACATTGAAAGCTTAACCAACTCCAAAGCAGTACTATTCCTCTGGAAATGAATTCAAAATTTGCAAAGAGATAACATAAAGTTATATAATATTAGGTTAAAATTGTTTTTTTATTTCAAACAGACTTAGAAAAACCTTTTTAAAAAACGACATTATTTATTGAACAACCAAATAATAAATGCATTGATGTTGGAGGAGAATGCAATAATTGATAAAAAAAAATTAAAATATTTAGTTAAGTTTTTGTTAAATTCATAATGTTTTTTCTTTTTATAAGGAAATGTGAAACTATGTTTAATTTTATACATAATAGATATTATAATCCATTATTTAAAAAATTCGTTATAGATTTTCAGCTATTAATGATTGAATGGTTTTATACATTGATGAAATTAAAATTTGCGAAAGGTTAAATAGTCCCTACTTATTGTGTAAGGTACCTACCTATCGTTGCCAAATATCTGATTGCCAAAGAACAAGTTTCAAATAATATATTTGCCATTATCGTATATTTATTTTCATATATTTTGAAGAAAATTTGCATGAAAAAGTTATTATAAAAGTTTACTTTAAAGTATGTTTTTCTAAATTTATGATTTTGATGAAATAAGTTTTGTGTCTGGACTAGGTGGTTAAAAACATTAATTATCCTGTTTACAAATTTTACATCAGTGTTGGCCATTATTATAACAACTTCATCGAGTTTCCTTAATCCTTACGCTCCCAGAAGTCGCAGTTGTAAATGTTGTATTTATTCTGTATAACCAAATAACTAATATAAAGCTCAAAATCAGTTTTCTAACTGATTTTGAACTTTATATACTGTATACAATATACATAATATATTATGATACTCACAATAATTGTAACTTTTAGAAGCGTAAAGTTTTTGGAATTTATTATTATAGCCACAACTTCTCTGTTAGATAACACTAATAATTTAGTCTTGATATTATTTCAAACGTCTAGGAAATATCAGTTGCTTATAAAGAACATCTAAAACAGACCCTGTATTGTCGCTGATTTCGTCTGAAACCCAATAAGATAATATTACTTCCCGGTTATTTTACGTTAATAAATATTATAAATTTTAGTACTTAATAATTATAAATTTATATTACTACCAAAAAAACTTGACGTTTTATCAAAAAAACAACAAGATTATATCTTTTGTATTATTTGATTATTTGATTATATACTAACTTATTAACCATATACACTCTTCCTAGTTTTCAATGTCAGATTAATTTAGCTATAGTACTATTGATTATTTTCAATATTTTGTTCTTAACGTCAGTTAATTGACAAAACTGGCGGAAGTCATTTGCTTAAAATTAGAATTCGACGAAACTTCTTAGTTGTGGAAAAAATACGATCGACAATGTTTTTTTCATAAATTCATTACCCAAATTAGTAAATTAATACATTACAAAAATTAATTAATTGTTGACATAGACCAGTAGGTATACATAAATATTACCTTAATATATTTTATTTTTTGTTTCGGCGAGCATATAATAATTATTTATATACGTCGTCGTATATAAATCGTCGTAAGGGGTAATTTTCGTCAAAAATACTGGCTGATCGAACTTTACAAACATTAGAGACAATAGAATGCACAGTACGACCCTACGTGTATTTATCATGTATTTATTAAAATCTTGCTTACAACGTAATTTTTAGTTTTAATTTTTAATCCACGTAAACGTCATTTAAAATTGAAATATTGTTCCGCTCTTTTACGATGTTCAAGTTTCTTATTATATAGATTATAGATAAATTAAATTTTATCGAAAATTATTTCCCTTGGTATATAATGAACACATAGTACATACACGTTATAATAATAGCAATCGCTACTTCAATATAAAGTGCTACTTGCTGTCCACGAGACAATGACATAATGATTTACTTTAAAATAGCAGTAGTTTAGGACGATAAGGAATGAATTATAATAATTGAAATAAAGCATAGCCATTACGACAATGGCATTATAGTTATTTAACTGTCAGGGGGGTACTTTATTAATAAAAATTAGGGATAACAATTACAGCTTACACGTTTGGTCGCAAACGCCGTAAGTGTGGCCGAAGATCGAACTAGATATCTAAAAGTGCGAGTTGCCCAAAATTATAGTAAAAAGCTGTACTATTAATAATAATTAAAATAGTATCAAGTTGATACTGATAAAAAATTGATACTTTTCATCTTTGTGTCAAATACCATACAATGCATAAACGATCAACAAATGAAGCAAATATGACCTATTAGGGTAATGCAATAATTAAAGGGTGATATTCCATTATCCATTGCCTTTCCCACTACCTACAGATTGGGCTTGGACTTTGATCGACTTTGCTCTTCATATAATTATGTCGATATATTTCAGCCACCCTTCTAATTTCTTCTATTTTAGAATTCTGTTTCATGAACGTACTTGTCCTTCATCGTTTCCTTACAAAAATTTATTCTGGACGATTAAATAATCTGCAATATCCTAATATCTGTTACGAAACATATCGCTCAAAAACTTTATTGGCATTTATTCAAAAATAATAATGTGGGGGGGGGGACATTTTGAATAATTATGTAGTATCTATTTTATGTTTATACTATTGTAAGTGAATCGTCAATATAGGTCAAGGGGTAGTACTATTTTAGTTTAACTTATATACACATTGCATTGAATACATTAATTTAAATTTGGCCATGTATAGGTAGGCACTTATTATAATTTCTTTAATTATATTGTAGCTATGAGATAAGTAGTTTATAAAATGTAGGTAAGTAAAACCATGGTGACGGTTGTGTACATATTATCGATATTACGTTTAGTCCATAAGAGGTCATGAACAATCAATTTATTGTCATGGGTGGCATTGTAGGAGGATATACATGTATGTGGTGATAGCATTGTACGCATTTCAAAATAAAACACAATTTTTGATCGTAAATGTTTTGTGGTTTTTTCCATTTAATTTTTTTCCTGAATGTAATGAAAGAAAATTTAAATTTATTTTCGATAATGAAATATCGTACATAAGGAAACTTTGTCTATGTTAACCAAAATTCATAATTTTATTAAATTTGTCGACAAAATATTTTATCCAGATTTTGATGAATACAACGAACGTAAGACCGTTAATCAAGCTCATATTGTTGAAAGGATTGTATGTAAGGTAATCATTTAGCGACGCGACGTTAAGAAATGTTTGCAGTAATTCAAAAAAAATTAATATTAATTATAGTTCAAACAGTTTGACATGCGTTTTCTGCCATATAATTTCATTGGAAATTTTATACGTAATCGTTGAATGTACAACATACAAAAAGATTTGTTTCGTTCAAAAAACTATTAATCTTTTCTACTGGACTAATTTAATATCTGGTCATGTACACAAGTTTACTTCCCGAAAATAAAATTAATCTCTGTTAACAAGAATATTATTTATCACTTAATGAAATTTAACATTGTCATCTTAACTCTGAAACGTCACTGATAATTTTTATTTACATTAACTTATATGGCGTTTGGGGTCTCTGAGACCCCACGGTGACGTTTAAGGGTTAAGATGAATTTTATAAAATAACGTAGTACATAATATTATGTATAGCACTAAAATACTAGTACATATAGAACTACAGCATAATAGGATGATAGTTTAACGTGTAATCTTAAACACGGCACAGATAAATTTGGGAACAACCAGAATTTGCCTTTAGCCCTATAGCCCTATAGCTTCCCTCCCTAACCACTAAACCAAACTACCTGTACTCTACAATATTGTAATCGACAAATCCCTTTTATTATTTTTTATTTTTCTTCACTATTTTATAAAATTTAATGAAAAATTAAAATCTTATAAAAATCAATATGTGAGAGTTATTAGCGTATGTTTATAACAAGGTGAAATGTTAGAAACTCTTTTAAGGCTGCGGTTTTGCGCGTGGGTGGCTTATGGCAATTATGCTAATATCTGGTCACATTGCATTTGCTTACATTTGAAAACTACAAACTTTTAGGTAATGATTTTAACGCCATTAGAAAGTAGAAACTTTGTTCTAGGGTGTGAATTACTTTTTATTATAATCAGAACACTATAACTATCCCAAATATGCTGTTGAAATTTGTCAATATTAGTGATTGCAAAGTCTGTATTGAATAATTTTTATTGCTTCAGATATACCGATTTTGACTCTAAAAACCAATTCACACCCAGGTGCCATGCTTTACACTGCTTGTAAAAAAATTTGGAGGAATTATATTCATTATTTTAAAAATCTAAGCAAATTCAAATTAATATGAAATTTTTCTTCCGTTTAATAATATCCAGTATGATTTTACAGAAATCTGTTGACGAGAAAATTATAGTAGCTCTGGTTATCATAAAAATAGTTTGACTATTCTCCGTCATTCTGTTAGTGTATTAGGTAGTTTTACCGACTAAACGTGCAATGTTTCTACAGCCGCGTTGATTGACATGCCACACTAATGAGTCACGGTTTCGTAGAATCCGCGCCGTGTCAACTGCTTTTTACAAATTACTCTAATAGAAAGTTTTTCTATTTATTTTTTATTATTTATAAGTACAGATTTTTAAATTTTTTATAAGAATTAATATTTTTGGAAAAAGTCTTTCGTCTTTTACTACATCCAAGAAGAGGTGATTCGGTTGGCCGTCTTTACGATTTCTGCTTATAATTAGGCGGTTTAACCTTTTCCACGATAAAATTTAAAAATTTCGAAAAGAAGGCTCTTGAGATACGAATTTCGACTAATAGGAGACATTTTTAAAATTTATTAACTTTGACCTTCTGGTGCGCCACCCCACGGCATTTTTAAGGTCCGGCAGATAAGGTTTTTGCGGTTTGGCCGCTACGCCGTTGCCGCGCCGGGAAAGCTTTTCGGTCTCCCCCGCCGCTCCGTTTTGCGCAAGATTCGGATAAAACTCGTCGGAGCCGACATTTTAGCACCTTTAACGTAAACTTTCGTACGCCACCCTCCGTTTGCGAGGCACTTTAACAACAATTTTTCAAAAAAGTTCATCAACTTTGAGGCTTCACCACGGAGGCCCCCGACGTCTCCCAAGATCGCGCTTGCGGTTGTGCACGATGGGAATACCTCCTGTGTCGACCGCCGCCTCATACGTCGAGATCGGTTCGGTGGGTTCTGCTGGGGAAATCGCTTATCACTGCAAATTTTCAATTTTTCTGCACTCGGAATGGGAAAGTGTTTCGCTCACAGCTGCCGCCCCGGAAGAGTTGGGTGGATTTTTCTGGCACGGTCAGATAGAGCTTTTAACGGCGGTCATTTTGACATGCCGCCCCGTCATTTTCGATCGCCGCCTGAAATGGTGGAAGCACATTTCTAACAAATTATGTCGAAAAAACGACCTGCACTTTGAAAAATCGCCCCCCCTCCCCCAGCTAGTGGTAGCGACGCCACTACGTTTTGGCTCGATGGGAACCCTAGGGGCGTCGACGGAATCGTGTCCGGCGAAAATCCGTTCGTTGGGTTCTTCAATCTCGCTGTCACAAGGATTTTTACCATAAAAATTCTACTCTTTTGCCTCCCGACGACTATGGCCGCGCTCGCCGGGATTTTCTTTCGCACGGTCGGGCGAAAGAGTGCGCTTTGCGCGCATAAATCAGTCAGGCGAGGCGGCTCGCTTACGCGATATCAATAACAATATCCAACAATTACAAGAGAACCTATATTACAGTAGCGTGGCTAATGGGGGCGGACCACCCGGGCGGCACATTTTTAGGGGCGGCATTAATAGGAAATTGGGTTAAAAAAAGGTCATTCAAAAATTTTTGGAGGCGGCATTAAGGGCGGCAAAAGAAATTTTTTGGGAAATTTCATCAATTAGGAAATAGGATTTAAAAAAAGTTCATTCCAAAACATTTTCCACCCCGGGCGGCAAAAGTTCTAGCTACGCCACTGCCTATGTATATAAAAAATAATGCAATGCGAATATATTCGAATAGATGACAAAATTTCTCCTTCCTTTCACCTGCGATGTTTCTTATCAAGTTGAAGATAAATAAAATGCAAGACAGCAAACATTGAACTTTTATTTTATATTTTATGTATTATTTTGAAATTATAACTTGATTCTTTATTTTTTATTGCATATTTTATTAAATTACTACTTCCCAGCATTGATACCTGAAAACCATTATAATTTTGCGTTATAAATATATTATGATTCATAGGTTTGTTTCAACAATCGTTCATTCATCCTTTCATTAATTTTATTATGATAAAAATTGCAAAAATCATGTAGTTTATTATATTATTATATTTTAGTCGAGTTGAACGCATCTCGTAGTTGAACTATTAGACACTGCAGGTCACCACTTGATAGTCATATTTATGACTTGATGAATCGCCCACATTGAAAACCGCAACCTTAAAGGTTAAAACTATCTTAGTTAGTCAGTGATTGCATGGTTTCGACTCTACTTGAATCTACTTGTACCTATTATTTTAAGTAATTACAACGGTTTACTTACAAAATCATTCTCAGAAGATAGAAATATAATTTCATTTGTTATACTATCAGGAACTTAGTAAAGGTACGATCACACATTTAAGGTTACTTATTTCAAATTCTCGCTTTCGTATTTCTACAAGTCGAAAATGCACTCCGCCCCTGTCTTCTCATTTGCACGACTTGCATTTCTATTTCTGCATTGTGCACTTTCCCATTTAGTTCCTTGCATGTAACCGTCGAAACTTAATTGTTCTAAATTAATTTTATGATAAAATAAATTTACTAAAAGTAGAATATTACGTTGTAACAAATGATTGGCATTCAATAATACAGTGCCAGTGTAAAATTATTGTTCTAAATGATTGCACAAGGTAAAATTTTAACGTTAACCCCAGTTTATGCACGCTCTTGATTCTAAATTATTCAGGTATCCTCTTATTCATTTATAATACCAATCGTTCAATATTTTCATTTAAAAGACGCAATTTATGATGACCCAGAATGATTGCATTGATGAATGAATATAAAAATTTTCGTAAACAAATGTGATTTTTTGTGCATAAGAAAAATCACGATAAATAAAGGTACAAATTACTCCCACCTCTGTAGAATACAGATTCTCCTGGCCGACTTCACTGATCGCAGAAATTCACAATAGTTTTCATTACTTTCGGCTTAATTTAAAGCCTTTTGGGAAGCAGTGTAACAAAACACGTCTGGCTCGTTCAAATGGCCCCACAGAAAAAACCTAGTATATCGCCTCTTGTATATTATGGACCTAAATGAAATGTTCAAAAGCCCTGCAAAAGTTAGCACTGCAAATCCATCGTGTTCGGTTTGTAACTTGGCTAAATTGTTTATTTACCTTGTTTTTATTTAAATTTTCACTTTTTAGATATTCTCAAAGCACTGGCGCGGTTTTTTATAATTACAACTTATACAATGAAATAAAATTACCAATTCGACATAAGAGACCTAATCTTGATACTCAAACTTCCTTTAAATTCATATTTCGCACATTCGTTTCTGGAATGTTCATACAACATTCTTTTTAGAATATATAGAATTAATAATAAATTAAGCAAAATAGGCCACAATGCTTCAGGTAAACTCAGTCTTTCTTCATCATTATCAATTTTACAAAATTCGTAAGTAAGATACAAAAATTTGCGTTCGAGAGAATCCAACAGATGTTCAGTTATTTTAAAATATGACAATATTGTATACCAATTATCAAAATGGAATTCTCAGAATATATTATGCTAATTTATTATAAATAAACTATATTAGGTGCTAATAATCTCCAAGTGGAGACTTGCGATATTGGAAATGTTTGTTTTGCATTTAAATATCTGTTTTTAATCCGAAATTAGTAACACTGAAGATCGTAACTTTGCGTACAAATATGATATTTTCATAAATCTCCCCGATTTTATCAAAAAATTGTTCCCAATAATTTATAATTCTATCCTCTCAGATTCACAAATGTAGATTATAGTCCTCTAAATATTAACGGATGGTATTCACTAGAGACTAGATAAATAATAATTGGTAAAAAGTACTCGAAATTAGTATGTGCATAATACAAATATAATTATTAATTACCATTCCCAAATTTCTTTTTTTCAGAATTCAGTTCTTTATCGAACGATGTCTATATTTGATAGTATTAATAATACACTCGATAAAAATGTTTTCAAGTTGCCATGTAAATCATGGGTTTCAATTGAAACTACTTTACTTGGAGTACCATACATACCTAGAAGGAAACGCACTCCATTTGAAAAAGTTATTACAAAATTTAAAAAATATTCAAGCTTGTACAGAGGCGTAACAAGACGGTTTGGCGCCGGTGTGCAAGTATAATGATTGAGAGCCGAAGTTCTGGGTACCCTATCAAAGGTCTTAAAAAAAGAAAAAATTCCAAATAGATAGAAATACATTATTTGTGCTGAATATATTTCAAGTGGTATTGGGTAAACTATATTGAATTTAACCTTTGATAACCACTACTAAAGGGGGGGGGGGTTACTTTATATTATTTTGTATATTTTCCAAACACTAGCTACATATTATAATAAATGTTTAATTTGTTTTTTTTCTTACAGGAATTAAATGTCCAGTATGCAACAAATTTATTATACCTGATGATATTGAGTGCCATCTCGTAATGTGCCTGACCAAGCCTAGACTTTCTTACAACGGTATGTATCAGAGTTTATTTACCACAAAAAATATTGACACACGATTTCAGGATTTTGAAGAAAAATTAGAAAATTCATGTAGGTTCACTCCAAAACCAACTAGTATTTTTATTTTGAACAAAAGAAAAGCTAATACTAAAAAGCGCTGTGAAACTTTTTGTGAATAGTAGACATTGGAAATTATGTTAACAGTTTGTAAAATACAGCCATGGGTATGGCCAACTCTTGCAATTCTGATTTTCCCTAACGTTATTTCACAAAACTTGAATAGTCCTGATATGTTTAGCTTCAAAGTTTTTGAGGGTTATAACTTTTAGAAAAAAATTTAGTAAAAAATTTCTAATATAATAGTTTGTACTTTAAATCGTGTTAGTTTAATAATAATATTTCTAGGATATTCAAAGGTGTTTCCACCTGTCTGCAGTTTTTTTGTTATCTATAAATTGATCAGCTATTTCTCCCGATTTCTCCATTTTTTTAAAACTAAGATTGAACGGTGTTAAGCGAAGCATAATTTCAGACGTTAAAGTGACTAAAGACATCTCTAAGTATCAATAATGAAATTTCACAAATCCCAACACAAGTCTCACGCTGTTCTATAAATAAACCTTTCTAAACAATCTAAGATTATCAAATACATTTCATAATAATAATGCGCCATTACATTTCTAATTAATCGATTAATTCTTGTATGAAAACTTAAGGTCGGTTTTACAATATTAACAACTTACTCTGGGGGTCAAGCCAACTGAACTCATTGGTCTGGGGGATTCGTTATATACAGTGGTGTGCCAACCTTTCGGGACGTTAGGGCAAAATTGTTCTTGGGAACTCTAATTTGTGTCGTATCCTAGATCAACCATAATGGGCGGGGTCTGGGGGAAGTCACCTCCAGCAACTCCCTGGGCACGCCATTACCTTTAGTGTACTTTACACATAAAATTTATTGCGTTGTAGTTTTAAAAACTGTTTCGTGCATTTCTTTGTTATCCTGAAGTCTGCATTAGTCTTACAAAAAGTTTCAGAGCAATTTTTATGTTTCTTTAAAAGGGAGTTTTACATTAACATGTTGGAGTCTTACAGCCGAATATAGGGAAATAACATTAGAAATGTTAAAATTGTATTAATTGAAAGAGATTTTTTTCAAATTCGAAAATATAAAAATTAATGAAAATGTAAGCACATTGATGACAAGCCTTATAAAATAATTCTGAAATTTTTCAGCTACTAAATAATCATAAATCATTTTAATAACTTTTGTTAGAAGGGTCGGTTTATAGATCGAAGATTCATGAATTTGACACTTAATACAGTAGTAAATAAATTATTGGAAGCAGGATATCTTAAATGTGAGAATAAAGATAAAATATTAGAAATATGAACTTCATTATTATTTATATATTTTATTGATTTACTTTCTTTATAGTTCATTGCAACTCGAACCTTGCAGTGATAACCTGATTCTAAAAGTTTAATAAATCAGTTATTGTATTTTAAAAATTATATTAGACTTAATAACAAGAATATCTACAAAAATGTTATTTATTAATTTTGCAGAAGACATTTTGACTGATGATAAAGGTGAATGTGTTATATGCTTAGAAGACCTTTCTCAAGGTGATGTGATAGCTCGATTGCCCTGCCTATGTATATATCACAAAGGGTAAGGTGTTTGTAGTTATGTAATAATAATTAATGTCACACCTTAAAAATTTACAGTTTTTTTGGTATAGTAAGTATGAAAGACTTATTTGAACTTTTTATATTACAGGTGCATAGATCAATGGTTCGAAGTAAATCGTTCATGTCCTGAACATCCAGGAGACTAACCTATCTGAAAAACTATTAATAACTTATTGTACATAATGTAAATAAATAAGTGTACTGTAGGAAGGAACTTCATTAGACTTAAATCGACAGCTGCAATTACCACAGTAACTTAACGATATAGTTTATTACCTATTATTACTATTGATAATTTGATAAGTTTATAATATTATTGCTGTTGTTTAATTGTTTAAGTATCTTTAACTTTTTAACCAATAACTAATTAATATCATAAAAATTGATTATACTTACTATTATTCTGGTAGGATAAACAGTAGCTATGATAAGTAGTTGTAATTAAAATTTTGTTATTAAATTACGTGGGATGCAAATATAATTATATTTTTAGTATCACTAACGCTTTTTTATTAGTTTTATTTAAAAATATGCTAATTGTACAACATATATATTTTCTAAAAAAAAAAAAGAGAAATATCAATCTTCACTTCTGGCTTGAAAATCAATCTGAATCAAACCTGAACTATTTAAGAACATAAATTTCCAACTAATCTAAAAAAAGTTACATGAAATTTGGGTATTTCTAAATAATAAATTAAATTTCCTACGAAAAACATTCAAAGCATAATTTTATTTTGGTATTTATTTATATGGACGATACAAAGTAAAAAAGATGAAATCATACAATTATTTACAGTAATTTCAGTATGGAATACATTATTATTATAATATCTATTATTAATAAATAATAAACCGAAAAAAACAAAGCAAGCTGAAAACGGATATATCAAATCTCTTCTGAAGCTATTATTAGCACGCCTACAAAAATAAATCAAAATTATTATTTTGAAAATTGCTTGTTTGCAAAAAGCACAATCTGGACATGGCCGAATATTAAAAATGCCAAACGATTAGTTATGAAAGTCTTCAAGAAAAATTGAGTTCTCCTGCAAGAGTCTGAGAAGCACAAAATTAAAACAATTATCAAGTTGTTTCTATTCTGAACCAATCTTGGCAAACTAACACCCCAAAAATAACTAAAATGTCTGAAAAACAGTGTTAAAATTAAATCATACAAATTCAAGTTAAGTATTATAAAAAACGATTATTTTTTAGTTAATCTAATTAATTTTTTCTATTTTCATTATTTTGGTACCAACTAGTTACTAGAAGTTTCTCTAAATTGTCAACCTTTAAATTTTTCTTCTGTCACTCAAAATTTATTTAGAAGTGGAAAACGATCTTTCCACGTCGCAAGAAGTGATAGGGGCAAATTTTAGAGAACTAATCTGATCTGGAGTTACCTCTAAATCAAAATCATTATTCGAAATTCCTTGATGAATTTTTGGAAATTTCCTATAGAATTTTATAAGAATTTTTTGTAGAGCGTATATTAACTTTTCTCCCTGGGGGTACTGACGCGTGGGATGTGAGATTGACTACCTCTTTAACCATGTTTAGAAATTCGACAAGAGTCAATCCAATTTCTTCAAATTTTGTAATATTTTCTGGTAGCCAGGCAAAGTTTGTTTTGTATAAGTCAATCCCTGGAGTACCTTCAGATATTACTACTAATGCGAATGACTAATTAATGGGGTTGTTACATCCTACTTCTAAGTTGTAAGAAGATTAAAATATTAAAATTCGTTTCCATTTATTTTTAACAATGTTTACTGTCTTAGAAATACGTATGCCAGAAAAATCGCACCGAAATGACTTTTAGTTAAGTGGACATTAACGCTTTTATTATGAAATCGGCCCTTACAGCCACAACATAATATTTTATTAATTGCCACTAATAGCAGGGCACACCATCCTGGGCCCAAAAAGAGACGAAAACGGTGAATACAGACAGATGATGAACCACGAAATTAAAGACGCCGTAAATGGAGAAGACGTGGGGAAATTCGTGAAGGCGCAGAGAATGAAATGGATGGGACACATCATGAGAAGCGATGATGACAACATGGTGAAAAGGATTACCCTATGGAGGCCGAATGAAGGTAGAACGAGAGGAAGACCTAGAGTGAAATGGTGGGATCAGGTGGTGAGCGATTTGGGTGCTATGGGGGTGGGCGAATGGAGAGAGAAGGTGCAAGACAGAACAACGTGGAGAGGAATAGTGAGGGAAGCTCTGACCCACGTGAAACTGTAAACGACACACCAAGAGAGTGAAATAGGAAGTGTAAATATGTAATATGTTATACGGGGATTAATCCTCCCCTTTAAGTTGATTTGTAAATCCTAGAAATAGGATAGCAATATTCTTTCGAGAATGTAAAGCTTTAAATAAATAAATAGCAGGGCAACAGACATTGCCTGCCCGCGATTTTGTAACTGTTTTTTTGTGTGCAGAATCCAAAATAGCCGTCAACTTTGGTCTATCAGATCTAGTTTTGGAGATACGCCATTATAATGACCTTTTTTTAGAATAAAATCATCTTATTTTTTAACTTATGTACATTTCACGTTTTTGTTACTATTTACTCCACGTGCCAATTAAAAGAACAAAAGCACAAAGGTAAGGTAATTATTTCATATTTTCATTATTGCATTTCATCAGAATTACAATAAATTTATTGTTTCTCAAAAACTATAGAGCTGTTACGAAAAAAGCCAGGTATTATTTGAATCGGAACATCAAGAACTCCCAATATCGGTTTTTACTTTTCCGGCACCAAAACAAATATTTCATTTTTTCAGCTCAAAGATATGATTTCATATTTTACAAATGGTCCTAGAGGTCCCCAGCATCCGACAAAAAAATTAAAGGGAAAGAATAAAATTTTAATTTATTTATATCACGAGTTAAAACATATTACAGTAGACTCGCGATTCTGTGAACACGAAAAATTCGAGCTAGTTCATATAAGCGAGATGTTCACACTATTGAAGGTATTCATAACAAGAATAATATTTAAAAAAATCGTTAAATAATACAACTTTCTTTATTATTGTTACAGTCGATATTACACTTGATTAAAATATGAAGTAATATGTGTTTGAACTTTTTTGGAGGTTAAGTGTGCTAAAACAGCTTTTCCCTGCATATTTTTGAGGCTTAAAATATCATTGACAGGAATTCCATTTTGCTCTGCCCATGATATTACCACTTTTAACGCTTGTTTATGAAGTTTTATGCACGTTCATCAAGTAAATTAATACTGTTCACATTATAGAAGTTTTAGTAATTCACACTACAGAATAGTCAATGGACCCAATTTGCTGTTCACATTATTGAATAGTTCATATTGGCGCATGTTCACATTAACGCGATTCTACTGTATTTAGATTATTAATTAAGTATGGAGAAGAGCCCAAAAGTTTAGAATACAACTAAGTATTGTGTTATTTATTTATTGTATTGTATTATTTAAACACACAAAAATATAAACTATCCAAACTACATAAACGGACCATAATGATTTCAATAGTAAAATCTTAATGTGAATTATTTGTTTCTATAATTATTTTAAAAATATACTGTAAATAAGTTGTCGAGAAAAAATACTGCGTAAAATAATGTGTATATTATTATGTTATTGTTTGTAATTTTGTTTTACAGAAAGTAACAAGGAAATTAAGTCTGCTAATATTGGTTACGCTACTGCATTATAAACCACTTCCAAACGAATCTTCTGTGTTGAATATATTTTATTTATATATTTTTCTGCATTATAAAAAATAATAGTCTATACTTGAAACAGCAGTTAATCTGTCAGTTGTTTTTTTAATTAAATTCAATACTTATATGAATCGCCGCATGCAAAAAGGGACTGAAGTCAGCGTTTCTCAACCTATGGGGTGCGCCCACATATGGGGACACGATAACACTAAACGGCAGGCACGAGCATAATATCGAAAAAATAAAATATGTTCTATCAAGAACAATGTTTATTCTTCGTATAAATTCTAACTGGAAAAGCCTCAAAATTCATCATTGTGAACCAAATTTTCAAAAGAATATCCCGTGAACCCCCTGGAAATTGGGAGGAACCCCCCGTCGTCTGACTACTTGTTTGGCCAACCACTACTCACCTACTATTTTTGTATAATAAAGGGGTGGTGAATGGTATTAAACCTACAGGCGATAAATTGGTAAATTCGGCCCGTGGGGACGCGATTAAATATATGATTAAAAATTAACTGGCATATGTAAGATGGAGGTGGATTATGGGTTTGAGGGGCACTTTCAACGTTTTAAAATAGAAGGAAAGTTCTACATGTAATTCCTAGGTTTGTATCTGATTAGAGAGCACAGCTGCTTACCTTGTGATCGTGATTTTAGTAAAATAAAAAGGTAGTAGGGTCAGTGAGCCACCTTGAGACAAAATTTACATTACTATTTTTACAACTTTTATGTAGAGATATCAACACAAAATTTTTATCATTTGTTCATCAATGCTTTGACTAACTAATAGCACATGGAGAGTCACACAATGTTCACACAACAAATGTATGATATTAATTTTTATCTTCAGGATTGCAGTATGTCTCATCCTGGCCCAAACGTGGGCCACCAAGAGACAGATATTTATTTATAAAGAATAACAATAATTTATAATTTTACAATATATTTAACGAAGATCTATAATTTTACAATATATTTAACGAATATCAATCCAGTTAATGCAAATCCCAAAATTAATAAATGCGCTTTGTCTTCCTAATTCTTTTGGTGTAGGTAAAACATGTTTTTTGTCTTATAGATTTATAGTGGCAATATCAGGAACTATAGGAAAAACAAAGAAATATTTCATTTTAGCACTTTTACACAAACAGGACACTTTGTATTCAATCAGCAGTGACGTAGCAAGTCAAGACCGGGCTCTGGTGCAAAATCCACAAGGGCCCCCTTCATTATTTTACAAAAAAAAAACAATTTTATTGCACAAAAAACATATAAGTGACAAAAAGTAATCGTAGATTTCACAAAATTTCAGTGATTGCATGGTTTCGACTCTACTTGAATCTACTTGTACCTATTATTTTAAGTAATTACAACGGTTTACTTACAAAATCATTCTCAGAAGATAGAAATATAATTTCATTTGTTATACTATCAGGAACTTAGTAAAGGTACGATCACACATTTAAGGTTACTTATTTCAAATTCTCGCTTTCGTATTTCTACAAGTCGAAAATTCACTCCGCCCCTGTCTTCTCATTTGCACGACTTGCATTTCTATTTCTGCATTGTGCACTTTCCCATTTAGTTCCTTGCATGTAACCGTCGAAACTTAATTGTTCTAAATTAATTTTATGATAAAATAAATTTACTAAAAGTAGAATATTACGTTGTAACAAATGATTGGCATTCAATAATACAGTGCCAGTGTAAAATTATTGTTCTAAATGATTGCACAAGGTAAAATTTTAACGCTAACCCCAGTTTATGCACGCTCTTGATTCTAAATTATTCAGGTATCCTCTTATTCATTTATAATACCAATCGTTCAATATTTTCATTTAAAAGACGCAATTTATGATGACCCAGAATGATTGCATTGATGAATGAATATAAAAATTTTCGTAAACAAATGTGATTTTTTGTGCATAAGAAAAATCACGATAAATAAAGGTACAAATTACTCCCACCTCTGTAGAATACAGATTCTCCTGGCCGACTTCACTGATCGCAGAAATTCACAATAGTTTTCATTACTTTCGGCTTAATTTAAAGCCTTTTGGGAAGCAGTGTAACAAAACACGTCTGGCTCGTTCAAATGGCCCCACAGAAAAAACCTAGTATATCGCCTCTTGTATATTATGGACCTAAATGAAATGTTCAAAAGCCCT